>BOPN01000265.1:181247-188747 GCA_017312705.2 Penaeus japonicus
TGCATTATATCTTAGTAAATGACTACACTGAAATAGGAAATCAATTTTTGAAGTCCTTTTTTATTTCTTTTCAGTTGTGGCTGTCACTTTGTGGAAGGGAAGAGATGCCAGTGAGTAACAGAGATTACGTTTCCTTTTGAAATATGTATAGATGGAAGAAAATGTAAGAAAGTGAAAAGAAGCATGTTTGAGAAAATGATACAACAATACTTTATTTCTGAACCAGATCTGGCAACCCCCGACTCCACCAAGAGATGAAAATGATGTGTACATCGACCACTCCTTAGGCTTCTGGTACGACTCGAGCTTAATGCCCGAGTCTGCGCTTCCACCAGTATATATTAAGAAGGAACATAAGAGGCTTAAACTAGAGCCAGGAACAGGAGGTGAGTTGAGATTGCAATTTGTTTCATCACTGGAAAGCATTTTGCTGCTTGCTTGTCTTGTTCAGCACTATTGCGATTGACTGATTTGATAATTATTTAGGGGGAGGGTCTGGTCAAATCCAAATTGATCAGAATGTTTATAACTTGAAAGGGACACTAATGCCTCATAGTATCTATTTTGAACAATGATATATTTTAGTGTTGATGATGAGGGGGAAAAAAGTATCACTGAATTTTTTTTTATTTCTGTTTCTCCAGGTGGTAGCGGTGATAACCAGAGTGGGCTTCGCAGGCCTCCGAAGCTCCGTCGTGAGGATGCAGTTTACGCTCCACGTTCGCTGTTTGACAGACCTTCTCCAGCAGTTGTCAGAATCCGTCGCGATCTCAAACTGCAGAAGTATCGTGGTATTGTACGTCCCAGCATTCCCCTTCCTGGTTTGAAGCCAGCCTTACTGACCAAGCCCCCAGCAGCTGAGCCAGAAAATGCACCTGAGTGGGCCGTCCACGAGGACTGGGCCATCGTGCAAGCAGTACAGCACCACCTGCAGTTAGAGTTGCCAGTCAATCTCTTGGTGCTTTCACCTGGTCACACACCCAACTGGGATCTTGTGGCAGATTACGTCAATTCTGTGTCCAGGTGCTACCGTTCGCCCCGTCATTGCCGCAGTCGGTATGAGAATACGATCTTGCCACGGGAAGAGGGTAAGCTACCCCCAGACACTCCACCTAAGAAGATAACAAAGAAGCAGAAATCTGGCATTCTTCCAAAGCCTCTGCAGGTAAATATGAGTAGGACATTACAGTTCTCTATGGTTAATTAGAGTTTAGAAATTTTAGAGGATATTAAGAATAGTTAAATAATGATAGCAACTATTTATGTAAGCTAGCAGATTAAATGACATTTCATTGATTTTCATAAGTATTTAGAATTAGTCTCCATAAAACAAATAGAACTACTTTTATTTATGTCTACAAATATTTTTCACAATTTTAATTGTCATAACTTGTAACGTATGTATCGTCTGCCTGTTCTTCCAGAAGAGTTCTCGTTCGATGCGTACATCACAACTGTTTGCACAAGATAATAATAGCAATTTTTCATCATTATACTGTACCCGGTTTGAGACAATCAAGAACATAGCAATCAAGCGTACACCGACCACGAAGCCCCCCCTCAGCAACCCCACGCATAAGAATCCCAAGCATGCTCAAGTCCTTGCTGAATCAGGAATTCAGTACGATGGGCCTCTAAACCCAGGCCAGGTTGCAGCTAATCTTGCCGAGCGCATTCAGCGTGTAAAGCAGAAGTCGCAAGCAGCCCACGAACAAAAATTGTTACAGCAACAGTTGCAGCAGCAGCAACATCAGCAACAGCAGCAGCAACAACAACAGCAGCAGCAGCAACAGCAACAAAACTTACAAGCACAGCTGACAGCAAATCAACTGCAGCAACAGTTGCAACAACAGCAGAACCAGCAGAGTCCAGTTCAGCAACAAACAGCTCAGTCCCAGAGCCAACAGTTAGGGCAGCAACAGATCCAACAGCAAGTTTCAGTGGTAGGAAGCGGTGGTGTGCAGCAGGTGGTTAGCAGTGGTCTGGCTAGCAAGGCAGCCTCTTCAGTGGTCCTCAGCCAGGGCACCGCCATGACTGTGGCCACAGTGACAGCTGCCACCACGGGAATCACCACCACGGCTGTGACTTCTTCAGCTGCTGCTGCCATTTTAAGTGGTGTGCGCACTGCTGTTGGAACTTCGGGTGCTAGCACTGGCAGAACAACGCTTACGCTGCAGGAACTCCAAGTTCGCACCTCAGGGAGTAACCAGGGCACAGTTGTCAGTGTGGCTGGCCTGACACAAGCACAGTTACAGACAGCTAAACTCTCCTCACAGTCATCCACACAGAAAGGTATATCTTGTACTTGTCATGAGTAGTATATGTTTATATATATGTGTGTGTTTATATGTATATACTTTTTTTTTTCTATTTATTTATTTATTTGTGTATATGTATATATATTTCTTTTCTTTTTTTCTTCTTCTTTTTTTCTCTTTTTTATTCCTAATCTTTGACTCATGAGATATTACACTAACTGTCTGATATCATTCAGTACTATAAGTGTTTGATGGTTACAGTAAATCAGATTATCTACATATATCTCTTTTCCTCATATTATTAATAGGCATAACAGGAGTCTCGAGGCCTCTTACTCCAGCACAACTGCAGTACCTAAAGCAACAAGCTCATGCTAGACATGCTCTGGCTCTGCAACAACAAGGCAAAGTAGTAACTACAGGAGACCAGTCCATCAAACGAGTACAGGTACAGTTTAATTCTGGTCTGCAAATGATCAGTTTATTCTTCAAACATCACAGATATCTTTTGGTTTAACTCATTTTTTGGTGTTAATAAGGAAGCTAATATGGTTTTCTCTTCTTACTCACAGATTGCAGGCCAGGCTGGAACAACTCAAAAGGTACAAGTTGCCGTATCTGGAGGAACTTTAGCTGGTGTGACAGCTATCCAGGTAAAGCAAACGCATTCAAGAATTTAGCTTTAGTAACAGTCTCTTTCACAAAATGTGTAAGCAGTAACTTCTCTTGCAGAATATAGAACCATTTTACATATGATGTACATTGTGGTATTAAAGTGTTTATTCACCTTTTCAACAGGTGAGTCAAGCTGGACGGACACAGCTGGTGAAACCTGGGACAGTTGTGGCTGGTACCAGTGGTGTCGTGACAACAGGCAAAGCTGTAACGAGAACTGTAACCGACCGGGAAGTTGCAGCCTTCCTCAAGCAACAGCAGCTTAATAAATCTGGCCAAGTGACTCAGGTACATTTTTTTATTTATGTACTTTTTTTTATTTATGTTGTTTGTATATATTTATTTTATTCCTTCGCTGCTAAGTCATTTGAGATTATATATTACAATAGCACGTGGCGTTTGCAATTATGCGGTAGGGTGGCAAGCTGGTATGTCTTTAGCCTTTGTTTATGGCTGTGTGAACTAGGAAGGAGTACATTTTGTGTATATGAATTTGAGAGAAGGGAGAAAAAGTTAGATATCATTATTGATGGTTTTGGGATATAGAAGGTAATCCACATAACTACAAGACCAAAAATTGATGAAATACTTAGACTGTGGAATGCCATATTCATTTCTTTAAAAAGTATGTTATCACAATCTGTTTTTATTAATTTCATGACTAGAAGCTCCCTTTAATTCATGTATTTGAGATGTTTTTTTATAGCAAATATTTTCCAATTTTTCAATTGCAGGTGCAAGTACCATCAGCACAATTACTAGCAGGTCTGCAGGTGCAAGGTGGAGCAAGTGGAGGAGGCACCCCTGTGGCCACACTTGTAAAGACTGTTAGTGCTCCATCCACCTTGGTCCACACACCCACATCTGTGACACTCCCTGCTTCGGCTATAAATGTAACACTTCCTCAAGCCCGAGTCACAACTGCCGCTACAGTAGCAAAGGCTAATACTACGCAACAGGTTTGTGAGAAATAGGAGTTGTTATTAGTATGAGTCATATTAGAGTATCCTTTTTTCTGGGGCAGTAAGTTTAATATTATTTAGACATTTCCTAAAACATTTAATATTCATGCAGAATTGTAGATTTCTATATTATGCCCACTTTGTTTTGCCTTTGGAAATTGCACAGTCCAGTATTTCTTGAAACGACTGTTTACACCTCAGAGACAATAATAATATCTACTGTATAAATACAGCATATCAATTATTATATTAACAGTGTGATTTCATGGATTTTGTTCTTTTCTCTTAACAAGAATTCCACTTACAGCATCCTTTTACTATCTTGGATTTCCTCTCTTCAAAGTCATTGTACTGTGACGTGTGCTCCAGATTTTTCATCCTCAACATTTTCTTAAATACCCCACTTTTTCATTAGTTATCGTCCAGTAGCAATTCTTCTCTATCATTTTGATATGGTAAGCATTAAGGCTGGCCTCAGCCTCTCTCTGACAGCCCTGACTCCTCTGTCTCCTGTATTGTATTGTGCCTATGGATCTAGTGTTTTAAACTTGAAGATGCAATTTCATTCCAGACTGTACGTAATATCCCCTTGCCACAACAGTTGTTAGCTAAGCAACGATCGTTGGTCGGGATGAAAGGTGCTGTTGGCCTACAGTTGGGTGGGAAGGCTGTTGGTGGCACTGGCCTGAGCACAGTGCAGATAGTGCAAGGCGGCAGTCAGAAGCAGATGTCTCACGTCACTGTGCAGCAGATACAACAAGTCTTTAAGCAGGTCCCACAGACCATTCAACACATAACGCAGGTAATGTTGGTAATGATGTATGATGTATTGACACAGGCATTTTTTGAAATATCACATTGTTAAGCAGGACTGCTATATGTCATCAGTATAACACAAGTCACTAGGATTGCCCGTGAGTTATGCAGTTTATGAATGCTAAGTGTTTTCACCTACGGATAGGCATTTGCACCCAGACTTGCATGCTTCACTTACACATGAGGCAACAAGAAAGGAAAAGGGCTAAGAAGTGAGATCATTTTCAAATTCAAAATTCCTAAGAAATGATAGATACCCCCCAAAAAAAAGTAGAATATTGGTAATGGTAACATATACAATTGTCCTCCGTTTCTCCAAAGGGTGGGACAGTAAGTGGCACAGTGGTAGGGAAGGCAGTAGCAGGAGGAAGTGTGTCAGGGACAAATGTGACCGCATCCGGTGCCCAGGGGACTACCTCACACAGCACCAAGCTTGTTCCCATGACTGTGGCCTCTCACCAGCACCAGCCTCAACCCATAAAGCAGACCATTCAGGTAACCCGCACAGACCACATTTGCACTAAAGCAAATTTATTTTCACATTGATGGTTATTGATGTGGTTTCTTTTAGAATATTGTAAAATGCAATCAGGATGCAGACTAGATATTTCCAATGTATATTTGGTATTTCCAGTTTTGAAATGTTCATAATTTTCTCTTTAATGAGGGAAGGAGGAAAAATGAACTCAATATTAGTATTCAAACTCTGATTTGGTTTCCTGAAGTCATGAAGTGTTTTTCTAACTTTCTTCCTTCCTTTCTTTGATACAATGGTTTCATAATTTGCTTTGCATGTAAGAGGAAGTTATATACGGGTAAAAATTATTGAAAATGTCAATGCAAAGGGAATTTGTGTGAAACCAGTGCAATAATAAAACATGATTATGATTGCAGGTTGTTTCTGCTGGGTCTTCTGTGGTTGGAGGCAACTCAGGCATCCGTGTTAGTGCCGGTGAACGTTCCTCCCCTTCAGCCCTGGCACTGCAGGCTGGAAAGATGACAAACCCAGCAATTCTGTCGCAGGTGTCTGCAGCGCTCCAGGGCCAGCCCATGTCTGTAGCAGTGAGGACGCCCACGCAGAGTCCGGTCAGAATACAGACGTCGGCCCTGCAGACCCAGCAAACAACTCAGACCCAGCAAGGGCAACAGCAGACTCAGCAGCAGGGACAGCAACCAGGCGGGAGTCAGTGAAGTTGACTGACCGCTGCGGATTCATGAATTGAGAATTTGACAATATTACTAGTGTACTTTTTTTTTTATTAGAATTTTGTCAATATTATTAGCATACTTTTTTTTTGTGATTATTATCATGAGTCATTATAATCGTTATGAAAATGACTTATAATTAGTGATACATATTTATTGTATTAACAATAATTTGTATTGTCATTTGTACATACTGCCATTAGCATTTTTTGATCATCATTATATGTATATGTCTGTAATGATGACTATGTGAATAAATGTGAATAATTTGCAATGCAAATACAAAAAAAAAGAAAAAAAAGTATAATGTTCTCCATTTTGACATTTTATGTCATTACTCTGTATATGGGTTACCTCAGACCAATATTTGATTGAAGGTGGGACAAATTATCATAATCACTATCATTATCACTATCATTTTTCCACTTGTAACATTAGGTGCGGTATTTTTTAATGTTTCATGAATTGGAAATTGTGATGACTCGGTGGAGTAGTTTATTCTTGGAAATGGATCGAGAGAAAGTTGCACGCTTATGCCAGGCACATGAAGGTCTGGTGCTAATACCACGCCCATATCAGATATCGGACCACGTGTGTGTGTGCGTGCGTGCGCGTGTGTAGAGTATCCATGTGTGTCATCCTGTTGGATATAGCGCATGTAACGGCCACATCTGTTATCCTGTTGGATATAGCGCATGTAACAGTCACATCTGATATCCTGTTGGATATAGCGCATGTAACAGCCACATCTGTTATCCTGTTGGATATAGCGCATGTAACGGCCACATCTGTTATCCTGTTGGATATAGCGCATGTAAGGCCCACATCTGTCGTCTGGTTGGATATAGCGCATGTAACGCCCACATCTGTCGTCTGGTTGGGTGTGGTACTAGTAGACGTCCTCATCTGATACCCAGTCAGATGTGTTTGTCATGTGTAATGCATATGTACTAGGCTTGAATTTTCTTTGATTGCAGTTACTAAAGTCCTTATGAGTAAAATTATTTTATATTTATAAATATATGCTTTGAAGAAAAAGTGTGTTTTTCTTGATTATCCTTTTAGTTTTACGTTACATGTTGTATGCACTTAATTACTTTATTATTTTATTTTGATATGCTATACTGTATCTGTAAAAGAATTATGTATTTATAAAAGAATAAGGCAATTTCACTATGTAACTATAATGAAATACAAGGGATACAGCATCTTGCTTCATGATCATCTTCAGACAGGGAGTCCTGCATTTCCGTGATTCTCAACGTCATTACCTCTATTTGTACTTTGTGAAAATATAATGGGGACTCCCTTGGCCTGGGATATAGAGATTACTCTAGATATGGGATTGTCTGATATAACATACTAAAATCATACTAAAACAGAATCTCATTAAGTAATAGCTCAGACATATATATAAGCCTTGTATATATAAGTGTTTATACAGTTTATCAAACCTTCTGATTGATTGATTACTGAGGCAGGTGTATTTACTAAATGTGAGAGGTTCAGTCTCCTCCACTTCCAAGTTTATTAGTACTGTTTTGGAAACGAGAGTTGAAACTGGTGGGTTACACATTGTCGAA
>BOPN01000265.1:203747-211247 GCA_017312705.2 Penaeus japonicus
TCTCATATGAGTTAATATTTCTCATATGAGTTAATATTTCTCATATGAGTTAATATTTCTCATGTGACTTAATATTTCTATATATGAGTTAATATTTCTCATATGAGTTAATATTTCTCATATGAGTTACCATTTCTCAACAACACCAATAAACACAGGGTGTGGATGTGCCAAGGGGGGGGGATGGATCGAACTCTATCTGTGGGTGCAGGAGTGGGTGCTTCGTTGGAGTCGAAGCAGTGTGTTGTTTTTATTTATTTATTTATTTTTATTTCGAATGCTTCACTTGTTCGAGTTTGATTTAGCTATGGGTGGTGTTATGGGTGATGAGGGGGAGCTGAGGAGGGGGTTAGGGGGAGGAGGGGTGTTAGGAGGGGTTAGGAGGAGGGAGGGGTGTTAGGAGGAAGGGGAGGGAGTTAGGAGGAGGGGAAGGGGGGTTAGGAGGAGGGGGGGTTAGGAGGGGGAGGAGGGGGTTAGGAGGAGGTGGAGAGGGTTAGGAGGGGTGGTGAGGGGGAGGAGGAGGGTTAGGAGGGAGAGGTGGGGGTAGGAGGAGGAGGAAGATGATTAGGAGGAGAAGGAAGAGGAAGAGGATCAGCATTAGGAGGAGAAGGAAGAGTAGGAGGGGGAGTATTAGGAGGAGGAGGAGGAAGAGTGAGAGGATGAGGATGAAGAGGAGGAAGAGGAAGAGGATTAGGAGGAGAAGAAGGAGGAGGAGGAGGATGAGAATGAAGAGGAGGAAGAGGATTAGGAGGAGAAGGGGGAGGGGGAGTGTTAGGATTAGGATTATGAGAAAGAAGAGGATTCTAATGAATGATAATGATGATAATAACAACAATAATGAGAATGATAATAATGATTATTGATATTCATGATGATAATCATGATAGTAATGATAATTACAATAAGTTTGATAATAATGATAATAATAATGATAATAATAATAATGACAAATATAATGATAACAACAGCAATAATAATGATGATGAAAATAGATATGATGAAATAAGAAATAGCACAAACATTCCAACCAATAATTTTGCCAATAATGAAATTAACATCAACAAAAATAGTTATGATGATAATATCAGTAGCGATAATAAGAATAATGATGATAAGGATAATCATAATGATAACATGATAATAATGGCAATAATGATAACAATGACTATAACGACATGTGATTATAATGTTATGAACGATAGCAACATTAATTTACATTTTCTATTTTTATTATAATTACAACTTTTAAGAATTAAGAATATATTAGAGACAACAATTGATTTTATAACAGCTTATAAAAAAACAGACAGTCACAGGAATACAGCTACAGTAATCGGATATATGATAATTATTTCAAGGAAGATAAAGATTATATATATGAAACAAATCTCCTTAAGATTTTTTTTTTTTCTCGGAAGCGAAACTAAAATTGTATAAGTATTTTTTCATTTTTTTCTCTCCTCTTACGATGTACTTCTAAGGAATATCTATAAGGCGTATTATCTTGATCAATTCTTTACTTTCTACCTTTCTATTCAAAGTAATTTCGATCGGGATAGGTTGATAAAATAAGATTAAATATGAAAAAATAAAAAATGATTTGTCAATATTTCCAGGACCAACGTTGAATAATCGTCTGACTTTGGCAACACTGTCCGTCTCCGATGCCAGGTGTACGATAATGACCCCCCAGACAACATACCTTGATGTCGGGAATCCTTTCATATTATACTGAGACAATACTGGCTTTTATATACTAAGACCATGCTTCTTTTGATGTTAGTTTAATTCCCTGTCACACTGCTACCTTCTCTCACAAGATTATCATATCCCCCTCAAAACATTAAGCATATTAGAAATGTAATTATTCAATCGCCTATTTCCAACAAAGGATGAGTAATTGAGTATGAGTATAAACGTCTTGACGAAGGTGAATAATACTAATACTAACAATGATTGAATTCCTCAATTCTCAAAGAGACCATACCTTGCAAGTAGAATGAAATAATTGTAAATAAGTTCAACATGGACGAAATTTTGGAACCTGAGGGCGCTATGTGCGGTTGAGGTGAGACATGCCTCTCAGCTATATATTATTTGTGTTTTTTTTTATATTATTTGTGTTTTATGATTTGTGTTTTTACTGGAAATACCGTTTGAATACTTGAAGGTTTAAGGGAAATGATGTATATAAGTTATCCCTTTTATATAAACTTTATATTGGGTTTCTAACTTATTATAATTTTTTTAGGGGTAGTGGTGTTCATTTTAGGATTTCGTTTCACTTGTTAATTTTGTTATAATTGAAATAACTCATACAAATGATACAAAAAAGACCGAACTCTTACAAGTCTTGACAGGTTATTAATTCAGGAAGACCACAAAGTTGTATTTCTTACGGAATTCACACGGAAGAAAAAAAAGAAAAAAGAAAGAAAAAAAAAACAAAAAACATCCCACGTTATTCAAAATTCGATCGTAACTTGTCTTTCGCTTTCCATACCATATGTTTCCACGTGCATTAACATTTTCAAAATAGATGAATCACCCGATTATACGTGAAGCCCGTTGAGCTAGTCTTAGCATACCACACATTCTTCTCTTAACCCGAGCTGTTGCGTCATTAAAATATTTTCGGGCAATATGTTACTTTGCCTCCATTTTTGTCTGCTGACTCTCCTTTTGCCGAGCCACACGTTGCCAAGGGATGGTTAAGTTGTTTAATAATGGGACTATACTTAGTGCATTAATGTGTGTCTTTATGAAAGCATACCCACTACGATTATTTTTCGAAACTTTGAAGTTAAAATCAGGAAATGCTTTAGCTAAGCACATCCAACCATCATAAATACCAAAACGACGGGGAACCAATAAAACTCGCAACAATACACCAAAATAGTTTTTTTTATATTCAGTGAAGAAACAATAACAAGGAAATAAAATAGAAGAAAAAAATAATAATCCGATTCCGTAGGGTATGATAGCGTACAACAATACCTCCGAAAAGTACGACACCCGAAATGGCAACACTGCGAAGCGACTGTCTGGCTCGACCGACGTCTGTTGAGTCGGTCAGTGTTTAACTGTCGCTCGTGGAAGTAAGGTATACGCCATGCATTGAACACATCGTGATTATTCGTGCTTTTTTTTACGTTCTCACGTTCACCATGACGGGGAGTAAGAACGGCAACGAGCCAGAGACCAAATCACCGCGGGAAAGTGGCGAGGACAGTGAGGACGAGAGTGAGATATTGGAAGAGAGTCCTTGTGGAAGATGGTCCAAGCGGCGACAGGAGGTGAGTTGTTGTACGGCAATACATGGACGTCGGGGCGTAGGAGGAGGAGGAGGAGGAGGAGGAGGAGGAGGAGGGGAACGTTTGTCGTGTTTCGGGGGCCGGGGCAGAGAGACTAGCCACGGCCCTTCCTCGACCTCCTCGGGGAAGCGAAGCCGTGGCCAGAAGGGGCGACGGGAGGCAGGGTTCCAGGCAGGGAGGGGGGAACATGCAAAGATGGTCGTGTGCCCGCCCGCCCTACTACCGCCCTACCGCCCGCCCCCGCTCGCTCGCTCGCTCGCTCGCTGGCTGTGTGTGACGCACCGTCCAGGCTGGCCAACCTCCTCCCTCCCTCTCCCTCTCTCTATCCCTCCCTCCCTCCCTCCCTGTCTCCTCTCTATCCCTCCCTCCCTCCCTCCCTCCCTCCCTGTCTCCCCTCTCTCCGTCCTCCCTCCCTGTCTCCCCTCTCTCCCTCCTCCCTCCCTGTCTCCCCTCTCTCCCTCCTAACCCCGTCACCTCACACCGTCCCTCCCACCCTCCCTGTCTTCTCCCTTCCCTCTCTCTCTCTCTCTTTCCCTCCCTCCCTCCATTCCTCCCTCCCCAACTCTCGTATCTTCCTCTCTCCCCCATGTCTGGCCCTCCCTCTTGTCTTCATTCTCTCTCTCTCCTCCTCCTCCTCTTCTTTTGTGTTTTGCCCCCGTGTATTCTCCCTTCTTTCACTGTTGATAGGAAGGAGAACCTCCACCTTTGCTACCGGGAACAGCTCTCAAAAAATCCTCAGGGGGAAGGAAGGGGGGAAGTGGGAGTAGAGTGCCTAGCAAGGGGAGTAGAGGGAAACTCCACCTACTTAGACAAAGCTCTAGAGCAGCTATCCCCCTCCCCTCCCCTCCTCCTCCCCTCTTCAACACCAATTTTAAGGGATAAGGAAATCCAAAAAGGGTGTTCGTTAGGGTGACAGCACTAGGTTGATGAGTGTTACGAGTTTTCGATGTTAGAGTGTGTGTATTTTTGTGTGTGTTTGTGATGACTGTTGAGTGTGGCACTGTGGTTGCGGGTCAGGGAGTGTGGTGACAAATTGTTTCATGAGGAAATGTGGTTGGGCGGAAGACGAAGCTAGAGGCTGGAGGAAGTTGAAACGTCAACTACTTGGATTTGTGTTTGGGTTTGTGTGTGTGTGAGGCAGTGCACAGTTCTTCCTTCCTGCTTGCTTGCTCTCTGAAAGTGTTTTGCTTGCTTGTTGCATCTTGTTAAGATTGCATTCTTTTCAATCTCTTCTGTCAGTCATGTGCGTTTGTCGTAGGAGGTGGACCGTTTTGATTTTGTTTTTCTAATTCTTCGATACTTGTATGATTTCACTTATTTTCAGGTAGTGGCGCTTTGTTGTTGTCGCACATCACAATACAAAATAATTTTTTTAGAAGTTATATGTGTGAATTTATATGATTACAGATTTAATAGAGAACTCTCATGTTTTCTTGAATTGTTGAATAGGCATTGATAATGGTTGTACGAGATTTTGCATCAAATGTATGCAGGTGTCGATATCTTTATACCAAATTTGGGGTGTTCACTCCAAATGTATTGTGCTAACTTCATCTTGTTATTGTCAGCTGTTATTGTTGTCCTTGTTGTCTGTTGATGTTATTGTGCTTAAGTGTGGTATGTATCAAAAAGACAAAAGAAAAGCTGAAAAGGACAAGTTGTTTATTTTGAGCGAAAATGGGCATGTGTTTGGTGCGAAAGCGGCTACAAGCCTCCTACAACTTATGCACTCTGGCAAACGCCACCATACCTCTTCCTCATATTCGGCAAGATGGACCCCTAATGATTTTATCACCAAATAGAGAACTAGTCCAAGGTATATCTGGCCTCAATGTATAGATAGGTTGGTAGTGCTTTGTTGGCCTTTGCCAGAGCACTGACAGGTGTGGAGGCCAATGTGCTTACTTGACACTATCGCTACTGGGTTAGACAGATCACAAGAAGTTCCAAGTGGATTGTGATAGATTATAACTCGTTAAGTATGGTTACAAGAGAAAAGTCCTCTTTCAAAAATTGAAGCGGGTTATCAACCTGCATGAACAAACGATTCTTTGTTGTAGGACGTTGTGTTGTTATGATCATTGCCATTATCATTATGGGCTAAGGAAAACATTGTTTATATATTATTTAACACATGGTTGATAAATTCAGCAATGGCAGCAATGGGATGTCTATAGCAACGAAATCAGACCACTGTATTTAATGATATTTATTGACGGAACCTTTACTTTCACTTACAAAG
This sequence comes from Penaeus japonicus, assembly GCA_017312705.2. Classification (NCBI taxonomy): domain Eukaryota; kingdom Metazoa; phylum Arthropoda; class Malacostraca; order Decapoda; family Penaeidae; genus Penaeus; species Penaeus japonicus. Next base: position 209,304 of record BOPN01000265.1, read on the forward strand.
AGATATTTCACAACATCAACATTGCTGATCTGTTAGAATTGATATGTGATTAGTCACTATAGATCTGACTTGAAACTGTAGGAAAACTTAAACTAAAAAGAGAAGAAATAGCATCAAAGATGTCAGTGATTTTAAACCTGAACCAGAATTAGAATTTGGTTTGGAAATTACTGTGTAGCATATTGATTATCTTCATATTTTATAATAGAATGACTGTGATACCTCTTCCTATATTACTGCTTGTAAAGAATCTATGATGTCTGTTAAATCCTACAGGTGCACTAAAAATTATGATATGTATTAATATCATATTACTAAAGAAGAGAAGCTATGGTATCTGTGAATTCCATAGTCGTGCAGTAAAAGAAAAAGAGCGATTCTTCACTTCTCATGTTTTTGCTTGGTGTCGCCACTACGCTCAAGGGCAATTTCTTTTTGATCTCCTCTTCTGGAACCCTGTCAGTATTTCTGTGCTTGCTCTGTCACACACGTCAAGTGAGCGAGCATCCAAGAGCTTGTCAGTTTCTTTGATAATTACTTTTTACATTTTCTGTTTTGGTGTTGAGTGGTAAAATTAGAATGATAAATTTTTTTTCAAACAAGTTCATTTATTGTAAGAAAGGAAGTAACTGTACTGAGTTTATGCAACATTGGCTATTTATATCTCTAGAGATACGACAATTCTTGGTTGAATTCAGATGCTCTTTACCTGTTTTTTTGAAAGCAGGTGTGATAAAGGTTTTTATAATAAATGATAAGGCTAAACTGTTGAGGATAAATTTGTTTCAAGGATGATAATTCAAGGGAGTTGTAAAATTAATACTTAGTATAACTGACGGAACTGTCCAACACCTACTGCTAGGTGCGTTTATTTGTTAGAAGTTAATTATTGTGGTAGCCTGAGCTAGATTATCATTTGTTTATTTTAGTTTATATTTCGTGATTACTGTGTTTTAGGTGTAGGGTTACACTTAAATGATATGGATTATGAGTATGGGGATGATGATGCAATATTTAATTTGTAAAATTTTTAAGTTTTGGGAAAGGGAGAGGAAGGAGATAAAGGGAAGAAAGGAGGAGGGAAAGAAGATAAGTTATTCTGAAGGTCTTTTTGATAAGTTCAATTAATAATTTTTTCCAGGTTATGGTAAAGATGACAAGGTGGAAAAAGATTGCTGTCTTTTTTAAGATAATGAGGATAGGATAATTAGATATGATGAGGCGTCTAGGAAGAAGTGAAGATGGAGTGGGTGTAAAGTGGGGATAGGGAGAAGAAGGAGAAGAGAAAGAAGAGTAAGGATGATATTGTAATAATGATAATGGCAATGACTAGAATACCAAAAATATTTCTTAATGTATATATATGATTGAGAAAGGAAGAGGTATGGGTAAGGTGACAATAGGGATCACTTAAGTGACACTATTACATTAGTATTAAATGACGATAGTGTAATTAAAGGAAGGAAGGAAGGAAGTTTTATGGAAGAAATAGTAATAATAACAATTTAAAGTAATTAGTTTTAATAACCATGCAACCGAAGAAGGAAGTTTTGTAGATGAAAAGTATAATGATATGGCTAACATAGTTTTAGTGGGAGATAGATTGAAAAATTTGAAGTCCAGTGATTACAGAATAACAACAGCAAACAGTTAGTCATCCATAGTGTGACAAAAGGAGTCTGGTATATATTCTCTGGAAGGCACAGGCACAAAATGACAGCTTCTCAATCTCTGTCATGACTTCTGCAGATGATCCTAATCTTCGTTGCATTGAATTGATTTCCGGGAAATGATTCAACAGAGAGAGAGAGCGTTAGAATTGAAACCTCTTCCTGGAAAGTGTTGAGGTTGCATGAGGTTCTGTCTTTGAAGTGCGGATTTACTTTTTGGATATTGTCAACAGGGAAGATGAGACAAGAAAGAATTAATGTGCAATAACACAAG
>BOPN01000265.1:216247-218747 GCA_017312705.2 Penaeus japonicus
ACATTCCCTCCTCCCCTCCCGTTCCTTATCTTCCTCCTCCTCCTTCCTCCTGTTCCTTATCCGTTTTCTCTCCTCCTCTCTCCCTTCCCCTTCCTTCCTCGATACATCTTACCTTCTCCCATCCCCTCCCCATCCCATTGCTCCCTCGTCTTATCCTCCCCACCCCCTCCCCATCGCACCTCTCCTCGGTCTCCCCACTCCACACGTTTCTCTCATTACCTTCCTACCCCTCCCGTCTCTCCCCTTCCCCATCCCGTATCTCACCCTTCGCTCCTTTCCTTTCTTCCCCCTTCGCTCCTTTCCCTTCTTCCCCCTTCGCTCCTTTCCCTTCTTCCCCCTTCCTACCTTCCTCCCTTCCCCCTTCCCCCTTCCTCTCTTCCCCTCATCCCCCTTCCTCCCTTCTCCCCCTTCTCCCTTCCCCCTCTTTCCCCTTTCCTCCCTTCCCTTTTCCCCTTCCCTTTTCCCCTTCCTCCCTTCCCCCCTTCCCCCTTCCCCTTCCCCTTCCCCTTCCCCTTCCCCTTCCCCTTCATAGAAAACAACCATGAAATTTCCCGTAGAGACAGCGAGCCCCCGGAAAGAGGGACCCGTTGGAGGGATGTGGAGCTATGTAGTCATCGTCATCGTCATTATCGTTTTCGTTATTTTTGTTATTGTTATTATTATTATTATTATTATTATTATTGTTGTTGTTGTTGTTGTTATTGTTATTGTAATTATGATTATAATTATAATGATAAATGATTATAATTATAATTATAAATATGATTATAATGATAAATGATTATAATTATAATTATAAATATGATTATAATTATAATTATAATTAGAATTAGAATTACTATTACTACTATTACTACTATTACTACTATCAATCGTCAGGTGTAAAAAGGAATTGCTGTCATATAATAAATCAGATTCGAGGCTTCGAGGCTAAGTTCTCGTCGTCCTAGTTTTGATTTGCTTGTGCAATCATTTGTTCGGTTGCTTTGTTTATTTTGCTGAATAAAATGAAAAGTATTTTTTCGTTTCTCTCTTTTCCGATGTGTATTAGGATTGTGGAAATTAAGCCGGACATGGCTGCGGAAATCCTCTCTCTCTCAGTCTGTTTGCATACATCTGTATCTCAGTATCATATCTCTCTCTCTCTATCTCTGTCTCTGTCTCTGTCTATTTACATATATCTGTATCTGTATATCATATATCTCTCTCTCTATCTCTGTCTATTTACATATATCTGCATCTCTATATATTTACATATATCTCTGTTTGTTTATATCTATATCTCTACCATATATCCCTTATCTCTGTATATCTATAAATCTATCTATTTATATGCTAACTTATCTATCAGTATGTATGTATGTATGTATGTATATAGCCTTGTATCCTTAGTGTCTATCATTGAAGTGTATACCAGTATATTTATCGACTCCCCCTTTTCACCCCTATCCGGCTCTTCCCCTTCCCCTCTTCCTCCTCCTCCTCCTCCTCATCCTCTCCCTCCTCTTCCTCTTCCTCCTCCTCCTCCTCTTCCTCTTCTCCATATCGCCCCTCCTCCTCCTCCTCTTCTCCATATCGCCCCTCCTCCTCCTCCTCTTCTCCATATCGCCCCTCCTCCTCCTCCTCTTGCCCTTCTCGCCCCTCCTCCTCGCCCCCCCCCCATCCCCCCGCACCTCAGCACCTCCCTTCTTCATCTTGTTAATTGGACATATAATAATCCCTCCGCGCGCCCATGCACCATGCACCATGCACCACGTAGCGTGTGTGTGTGTGTGTGTGTGTGTGTGTGTTACCCCTTGACAACGTATATATAAGTCTTGACAACACATTAGGTCGTGCATGGCAAGTGTTGATGATGATATGTTAGCTACTTGAGTATCATGACGTGCCCCTGCCTAGCTGCTTCCGAACTGTGCCCCGTGCCCATACCCTTCCTTTGTCATTTTCCCCATTTTCCCCCATTTTCGTTTTTCCACTTTTCCCCCATTTTCGTTTTTCTTTCCCCCATTTTCGTTTTCCTTTCCCTTCTCTCTCAACCACTTGTATTTTTTTTTACCTCTCTTCTTCCTTATTGCTCTATCCTTTTCCCCTTTTCACTCCCCCTCTTTTCACTTCCCTTTTCCTGCTCCTCTGTTCTCTGTTCTCTCTTTCCTCTTCTCTCCCCTTCTCTCCCCTTCTCTCCTCTCCTCTCCTCTCCTCTCCTCTCCTCTCCTCTCCTCTCCTCTCCTCTCCTCTCCTCTCCTCTCCTCTCCTCTCCTCTCCTCTCCTCTCCTCTCCTCTCCTCTCCTCTCCTCTCCCCTCCTCTCCCCTCCTCTCCCCTCCTCTCCCCTCCCCTCCCCTCCCCTCCCCTCCCCTCCCCTCCCCTCCCCTCCCCTCTCCTCCCATCCCATCCCATCCCCTTCCCTTCCTTTAGTTCTGCCTTCTCTTCTCCTCCTTCCTTCTTCATCTCCTCTCCTCTCCTCTCCTCTCCTCTCCTCTCCTCTCCTCGTCTCTCCTCTTC
>BOPN01000265.1:223747-236247 GCA_017312705.2 Penaeus japonicus
ACACACACACACACACACACACACACACACACACACACACACACACACACACACACACACACACATATATATATATATATATATATATATATATATATATATATATATATATATATATATACATTCTATATTTTCTATGTATGTAAAAGTATATATGAATATATATATAATATGTATATTATGTTTATTATATAATATATATATGATGTTTATTATAATATGTATATATAATATATAATATATGTATAATATATACATATGTATAATTTATACACACACACACACACACACACACACACACACACACACACACACACACACACACACACACACACACACACACACACACACACACACACACACACACACACACACACACACACACACACACACACACACACACACACACACACACACACACACACACACACACACACACACACACATTTACACATACACATACACATACACACATACATGCACACATATACATACACACCGAAATACACGGATGGATAGTAACCGGTTCAAGTGTTAGATAATTGAGTTGGACGATGAAGTTGGTCACGCATATCGAAGCTGCGAATGTGTGTGTGTGTGTGTGTGTGTGTGTGTGTGTGTGTGTGTGTGTGTGTAAGCGGAATGTCTATGTCTCTGTGTATGTCTAAGTGTGTGTGTATGTTTTTTTTTTGTTTTGTTTACAGTTGTGTACACTGAACTGTATGTAGCCTCACTCATATAGGTCAGAGGCCTGCTTCCCTAATAAATGCGCTCGTTTCGTCATTGTTGCCGGGCGAAATATCCCTCAACCCCAAACCCCAAAGGACTAGATCCCAAGAGGCTGGCGCGGCCCAAGATGATTATCAGAAACGTTGTCAGCCAAAGAAGATGATGTTTTATTAGATGTGTATGCGGCTTGTGGCTCTATGGATCGGGCGGGGGGGGCGGGCCTTTGATCTTCATTCTCGATTGCTGCCGGAGCGTTGACTTTACTTGGAGTCGAGGGAGTTTGGTGTCAAGTCTGAGGTGGGGGTTGGAGTGGGGGTGGGAGTGGGGTGGGAGTGGGAGTGGGGGAGGGTTTGGGGAGGGGATGGGGATGGGTGTCGTATCTTGAAGCTTGTTGTATGGTCGTTCGGTGTGGTCTCTATTCCGTCTTAGGAGGTAAAAGATAGGAGATAGAAGGATTGGTAAGTAAAGACACTATGAAGAGAACACAGATAGAAGAATAGAGATGTAAAGGGAATAAGATCGAAATTAAGAATTGATTAAGATGATGAAACCTCAAAGGGGAAGAAGATTAGGAGTAAGAAAAATAAAGGAAAATAAAGAAGACAACAAGGAGAATAACGTTGCCAGTTTTATCACGAGCATCTTCCAATCCTCAGCAAGTATTGCAGAGTAAGATAAGTCTGTCGGCGTGCAAGTGTGCATTTGACGCCGCCTTCTAACAGCTGGTTCAGCGCTTCCGATTAGTTGGTTTACATACTTCCTTTTTTTCAAGGTTTCTTTCGTGTGTTGAAATGCAATCGATGTTGAAAGTTGTGCTAAGAAAAGGCAAAGAGTGTGCATGTGGGATTATTTTTTTTCCTCGTAGGTTGTTTGTGTGTTTGTTTGTTTATTTGTTTGTCAGTTTCAACGGATTTGGCAATCGACTCCTTTTTTTTTTTTTTTTTTTTTTTTTTTTAATTTTTGACTGTCTCAAGGTAACAGAACGAATAAACATAGACGCACCAAAAGCTCGCCTTTGTTTACACTTTTTTGTACCCTTCTATGTTGGGGGCATGGACGTCGTGCGACCTCAAGACCGAAGACCGAAGACCGAAGACCGACCACACACATTACATTAACATGGATGGCGAAAACTCATGCATATGTGGGTAATGAGCGCGCGTGCGTGCGTTCGTATGTGGACGGGCGAGGATACTTGATGGCCTGCGTAAACATGCCGTGGGGGTCGGATTACGTAAACAAAATAATTAGGATGCGGCCAATTTTTTTTTGGTTCGCTGTTCTTGTCTTGTTTACGCATTTGTGGAAATGAGAACAGCAACATTATCGGTATCATTGTTGTCGTCGTCATCATCATCATCACCACCACCATTATCATCATCATCACCATCATCATCATCATCATCATCATCATCATCATCACCACCATCATTATCACCACCACCATCATCATCACCACCACCATCATCACCATCACTGTTATAATCATCATCATCGTCGTCGTCATCAACACCATCACCGTTATCATCATCATCATCGTCGTCATCATCACCATCACCGTTATCATCATCATTCATCATCATCATCAAAGTACCACGATATTAACCTATTATATTAATTTAGTTTACTCTGTGATGGCCGTATTTATTTGTGTGTTGTCTTTTCTTTGTTTGTTTTTGTTTTTTGTTTGTTTTTTGTTGTATTTGTGTATTTTCTTCTTGATTTTGCTGTTGTTTCTTTGTTATATTGTTCGTATCTTTGGCTGGTCTCGAATTTCTTCTTCTTCCTCTTTTCCATCGTCTTCGTCGACGTCGTTTTCTCCTCCTCCTTCTCTTTCTCCTCTTTCTCCTCTTTCTCCTTCTTCTTCGTCTTCTTCTACATCTCCTCCTCCTCCTTCTTCTCCTTCTTCTTCTTCCTCTTTTTCTTCTTCTTCTCTTTTTTTTCTTATTCTCCTCCTCCTCCTCCTCCTCCTCCTCCTCCAACATTTTTTTTTCTTCTTCTTCTCCTCCATCTCTTCCTTTTTCTCCTCCATCTCCATCTCCATCCTTCCCCCCTCCGACCTTCGCTTGAGTTCTCCTGGGTATGTCCTGTGGCCCTCAGCCAGTCCTTGACACATTATCTCCCCTCTTCTGCCTGGCCTTCTCCATCTCCTCCTCCTCCTCCTCCTCCTCCTCCTCCTCCTCCTCCTCTTTCTTCTCTTTCTCCTCCTCTTTCTCCTCTTTCTCCTTCTCTTTCTCCTCCTCCTCCTCTTTCTCCTCTTTCTTCTCCTCCCCCTTTCTCCTCCACCTCTTTCTCCTCCTCCTCCTCTTTATCCTTCTCTTTCTCCTCCTCCTTCTCTTTCTCCTCCTCTTTTTCCTCCTCCTCCTCCTCCTCCTCCTCCTCCTCCTCCTCCTCCTCCTCCTCTTCCTCCTTTTCCTTCTTTCCCCCACCTATTCCTCCCCTCCATCTCCTTTCTTTTTTCTACGTTTTTTCTCTCTTCTCTCCCCCCCCCTCATCTATCACCCTCCTCCTCCTCCTCCTCCTCCCTCTCCTCCTTCGTTTGTCCTTCGCTATCTCGCTTCGCTTCTTTTCTTACGTCACTTCCCTTCATCCTTGCTTCATTTCCCTTCGTTCTTACGTAAGTCTGGGCGGAGGGAAGGGTGGAGAATGGATGGGATGGGGATGGGGATGGGGGATGAGGATGGGGATGGGGATGGGGTGTTATCATTTATGGATGTAGGGCGGTTTTTGATGGTGAAGAAATTGAGAGTGGTCGTTGGTGTCGCTTTCTGTTCTTTCTTCTTCTTCTTCTTCTTCTTCTTCTATTTCTTCTTCTATTTCTTCTTCTTCTTCTTCTTCTTCTTGGATTTGTTTTTTGTTCTTCTTGTTTTATCTCCTTCTCCTCCTTCTTCTCCTCCTCCTTCTTTTCCTCCTCCCTTTTCTCCTCCTCCTTCTTTTCCTCCTCCTCCTCCTCCTCCCTCTCCTCCTCCTCCTCCTCCCTCTCCTCCTCCTCCTCCTCCTCCTCCTCCTCCTCTTTCTCCTCCTCCTCCTCCTCCTCCTCCTCCTCCTCCTCCTCTACCTCTACGTCGTCGTTGTCGCCGTTCGCCGTCTAAACAAACGCTTTATTTCGTCATGCAGTCTTCCAAATGTATGCTCCATTTCGCCATGCCAGTTTCGTCATGCGTTTTAGAGGATTTGCGCATGAGAGTTCCTCGCGTGGGGTTCCAAGCAGTAGGACGGATTGGCAAGAGGCGGCGGAGGTTTGTGCCTGACCCTCGCATGAGAATCAACAGAGAGGTTCACAATGGAACCGCGAGGGCGGGGCTGCTACTGCTGGGGGATGGGGTGGGGGGTGGGATGGAGAGGGGGGGGCTAGATGGAGAGGGAGGGGACGGGAGAGGAGAGGAGAGGAAGAAGAGAGAGAGAGGGGGGGAAGGGGGGTTGCGGCCAAGCCTAGGGCCCGCCTGGAATATTGCTGCTCCGGTTCCCTCACCCTTCCCCTCAGCCTCGCGTCTCCCCTCCCTTCCCTTCCCCTCAGCCTCGCCTCTCCCCTCCCTTCCCTTCCCCTCAGCCTCGCCTCTCCCCCTCCCTTCCCTTCCCGTCCCCTCAGCCTCGCCTCTCCTCTCCTCTCCCCTGCCTTCCTTACCCCTCAGCCTCGCCTCTCCCCTCGTCTTTCCTCCCTCTTCTCTTTTTCCATTTATCATCCTTCTTTTCCACCTCCTTTCTCTCCCTTATGAGAATTCTCTTATGTCTTCTGCTCGCCTTTCTTTCCCCCCTTTCTGCTCACCTCTCCTTATCCATCCCCTTGCTTCTCTCCCTTTTCCCCTCCCCTCTCCTCCCCCTTTCCGCTCTCTCTCTCTCTCTCTCTCTCTCCTCTCCTTACTCATCCCCGCTCTTCTCCTCCCCCCTTTCCCCTTCCCTCTCCTCCCCCCTGTCCGCTCTCCTCTCCTTACCCATCCCCTTGCTTCTCTCCCCTTTCCTCTTGCCTCCCTCTCCCACTCTTGACTAGTCTGTCCGTCCCCCCTCCTTTTAATCGCCTTTGCTCCCATTCCCCTTGCCATTCTCCCCCTCCCCCTTCCCCCCTATCTCTCATTTGCTATTGCCTCCCCTCTCTGTTTCGCCCATTATCTTCTTGTCTTGTCATTCTTCCTTCCTTCATTCCTTCCTTTCTTTCTTTTCCTGATGTCCTGATTGTCTCTCTCTCTCTCTCTCTCTCTCTCTTTCTCTCTCTCTCTCTCTCTCTCTCTCTCTCTCTCTCTCTCTCTCTCTCTCTCTCTCTCTCTCTCTCTCTCTCTCTCTCTCTCTCTCTCTCTCTCTCTCTCTCTAGCTCTCTAGCTCTCTAGCTCTCGCTCTCTCTCTCTCTCTCTCGCTCTCTCTCTCGCTCTCGCTCTCGCTCTCTCTCTCGCTCTCTCAGACATACATTCAGACAGATACAAATAGAAAGTTGTGTGGAAAAAGAGGGACAGATATAAACATACAAAAAGAGACGAATGAGAGGAGAGAGAAAGAAAGAAAGAGAGAAAAAAAGAGAAAGAGAGAAAGAAAAAAAGAAAAAGAAACGTGAGCTCGGAGCAGCCAGGCTACACGAAGGCCGTTTCTTAGCAGGTTAACGTCATAACCCCCCCTCCCCCCCCCCCCCCCCCCCCCCCCCCCCCCCCCCCCCCCCCCCCCCCCCCCTCCCCCCCTCGTCCTTCTAACACTCACTTGCTATCCCTCCCTCCCCGCTCCCTCCCCCTCATCTTTCTAACATTCCCTTGCTATCCCTTCCTTACAGTGTATCGCACGCATCTCTGATATAGCGAGACGGGTAGGGGATTGATGATGATGATGGTGGTGATGATGGTGGTGATGATGGTGATGATGGTTGTGATGATGATAATGACGATGGCGGTTTTGTCGTTGATGGTGATTTTGATGGTGGTGGTGATGACGATGGTGTGATGGTGGTATTGTTATTGGTAATGTTGATGGTAGTGATTGTTTTTGATGATAGTGAAGGTGATGACGATTTCTTATCCTGTTTTATTGTGTATTGATTCTCTCGTAACTTTCCCCTCCTGCCTGTTTTTTTACTATCATTTTCTACCTTTTATCGTTGGTATTTACTGTTAGTTGAATTTTTACCTTCCTCTCTGTTTTCATTGCGTGTTCTCTTCTCTCCTGTTCTCTTCTCATCTTTCCTTTCCTCTCTTCTTTTATCTCCTTTTATCTCCTCTTCTTTCTTCTTTTCTCTTGTTCTTTCTTCTTCTCCCCTCTTCTCTCCTCTCTCCTCTCCCCTCCCCTCGTCTCTCCTCTCCCCTCTCCTCCCCTCGTCTCTCCTCTCCCCTCCCCTCCTCTCTCCTCTCCCCTCCCCTCCCCCCTCCTCTCCCCTCCCCTCGTCTCTCCTCTCCCCTCCCCTCCCCACCCCTCCCCTCCTCTTTCCTCCCCTCCCCTCTCCCCTCCCTCTTCCCCTCTCCCCTCCTCTCTCCTCCTCCCTCCTCCTCCCCTCCTCTCTCCTCCTCTCTCCCCTTCTCTCCCCTTCTCTCCCCCCCTCTCCCCTCCTCGTCCTTGTATCTCTCCTCGCCTTGTGACTACTCCCCCCACCTCCCACACACACACACACACACAACGGGCGTGAGGCGTGTGGCGTGTGGCGGTCGTGCCGGAGAAGGCGGGCGCGGGATCAGGCTGTTGCAGGTGGCTCTGGGATCCGTTCTCCTTTCGCTTCCTTGACACCTTTGCCCGCGATCTCTCTCTCTCTCTCTCTCTCCTTTCTCTCTCTCTCTCTCTCTCTCTCTCTTTCTCTTTTTTTTTTTTTCTCTTTTTTTTTTTTTCTCTCTCTCTCTCTCTTCTTTTTTTTTCTCTCTCTCTCTTTCTTTTTCTCCCTCTCCTCTTTCTCTTTCTCTCGTCTCTCTCTCCTCTCTCGTCTCTCTCTCCTCTCTCGTCTCTTTCTCCTCTCTTTCTCCTCTCTCTCTCTCCTCTCTCCTCTCCTCTCCTCTCCTCTCCTCTCCTCTCTCTCCTCTCTCCTCTCTCCTCTCTTCTCTCTTCCATCCCGCCCTCTTGCTGCCCTTCCACCTCCCCCTATCCCACCCCGTCCCCCCCGTCCCCGTCCCCGTCCCCATCCCCATCCCCATCCCCATCCCCCTCCCCCTCCCCCTCCCTCTCCCTCTCCCCCTCCCCCTCCCCCTCCCCCTCCCCCTCCTTCCATTCTCCCTTCGTTCCTCATCCTGTCCTCCACCCAGAGCTTTCATTCCCCTCTTCCTCTATGGCTATTGTGCATGTTGACCTTGTGTGGATATATCCGCCCTCTCCCCCCACCCTCTTCACCTTCGTCATCCCCCCCTCTCCGTCCTCTCCGCCCCTCTCCCCCCCTTCTCCTTTTTCTCCCCCTCATATTCTTTATCATCTTCTAGCTTTTTTTTTTTTTTTTTTTTTTTTTTTTTTTGCCTCCTCCCCACTTCCTCCTTGTCTTTTGATCCATTTCTGGATTTTTTTTTCGTCATTTGGCCGCTTTTGTCTTCTACTCTTCTACTCTTTTCCTTTCCTTTTCCTTTTATTTCTCCTTCTCTCGTCTCTCTTGTCTCTTTACTCTTCTATTCTCATATCTCACTTCTCTTCTCTTCTCTTCGCTTCTCTTATCCTCTCGTCCATTCCCTTCTATTTTTTTCTCTTCATTTCCCTTCCATTCTCTCCCTCCTCTTCCCCCTTCCCCTTCACCCCCTCTCCCCCCCTCCCTTTACCAGTAAACTCCCCCCAAAATGGGCGTCATCCCCCTTGCGTCATCTGGGGTGGCGTGAGTGACGTAGCGTTGGTATTTCGGGAACTGTCCCCCTACCGGCCCCGCCCCTTCCCTCCTCCTCCCATCTCCTCCCCCTCTCCCCTTTCTCTCTCTTTTAAAAATGGAGGGAGGGTGGGGGGGAATAGGGGTTCCCCTTCCCACTCTCCCACTCCTTCGCACTCTTTCCTTTCTCCATCTCCATCTCCATCTCCCTCTCCCGATCCCTCTCCTTCCCCCCTTTCCCTTTCCCTTTCCCTTTCCCTTTCCCTCTCCCTCTCCCTCTCCCTCTCCCTCTCCCTCTCCCTCTCCCTCTCCCTCTCCCTCTCCCTCTCCCTCTCCCTCTCCCTCTCCCTCTCCCTCTCCCTCTCCCTCTCCCTCTCCCTCCTCCTCCCCCTCCCCCTCTCATTCCCTTCCCCTCTCTTCCTATCTCCCCATCTCTCTCTCTCCCCTCTTCTCCCTTCCCCTCTCCCTCCCCCTCTCCCTCCCCCTCCACCACTTTCTATGCCACCAATCTCTCTCTCATTAAGAAGTGGATGGATGCGTGGGGGGTTGGAGGGAGATGAGGGGAGGGGGGTGTTGCATCTCACTCGTCCGTGTCTCGTTAATCAGAACGTCCAATTTTCCTCTTCCCTTTTTCCTTCGTGGTCCCATGAGTAAGGTAATGATATGTTGGTGCCAAACCCACGTGGCATCTGTGCGGCGAGAGGAGGAGGAGGAGGAGGAGGAGGAGGAGGAGGAGGAGGAGGAGGAGGAGGAGGAGGAGGAGGAGGAGGAGGAGGAGGAGGAGGAGGAGGAGGAGGAGGGGGAGGAGGAGGAGGAGGAGGAGGAGGAGGAAGGGAGTAAGAAGAAGAAGAAGAAAAAAAGAGGAAACGCGAGAAGAAAAGGAGAGAGAGAGAGAGAGAGAGAGAGAGAGAGAGAGAGAGAGAGAGAGAGAGAGAGAGAGAGAGAGAGAGAGAGAGAGAGAGAGAGAGAGGGGGGGAGTTGATGTACGGTTATAGTTCCTTTGTCAAAGATTGGCCGGTAGGGGGGGGGGGGTATATCAGTGCCTGCTGAAATGGCCCCGGTCCCTACTGAAATAGTACCGAGATCTGTTGAAATGGTTGCGGTTTTAAGCTGAAATAGTACCGGTTCTTGATGAAATGGAACCGGTTTTAAGCTGAAATAGTACCGGTTCTTGATGAAATGGAACCGGCTTTAAGCTGAAATAGTACCGGTTCTTGATGAAATGGAACCGGTTTTAAGCTGAAATAGTACCGGTTCTTGCTGAAACGAAACCGGTTTTAAGCTGAAACAGTATCGGTTCTAGCTGAAACCAAACCGGTTTTAAGCTGAAACAGTACCGGTTCTTTCTTAAATGGAACCGAAGCAGTACTTTCCGTGCCGTGCCGTGTCGTGTCTGCGTCTCATCCGATGCCCGAGGTGTCTGGCGGCGGCGCCATTGGGTGATTGTTTCTCTGTGACAAGACCGCCGCCACATGGATGGGAGTCTCGCCATGTGGCACGGGGTTCTTCTTGGCAGGGCCACATGGGATGGGATGGGAGTGCCGCTGTGTAACAAGGCCACCGCTTGGCATTGCCACATGGTTGTGCCACATGGTAGCGCCGCATAGAAGCACAGGTCAGGTGGCCGCAGTGTTAATAATGAACGCCTTGACCTTGGCGGCGCTGGGATCGATTGTTGCAGTGTGGGTGCCCCTCCCTCCCTCCCTCCCTCCCTCCCTCTCTCTCTCTCTCTCTCTCTCTCTCTCTCTCTCTCTCTCTCTCTCTCTCTCTCTCTCTCTCTCTCTCTCTCTCTCTCTCTCTCTCTCTCTCTCTCTCTCTCTCTCTCTTCCCTCCCTCTTGTCCCTCCCTTCCTCCCTCCCTCCCTCCTTCTTCCCTCCCTCTCGCCCCTCCTTCTTCTCCCTCTCGCCCCTCCTTCTTCTCCCTCCCTCTCGCCCCTCCCTCTTCCCTCCCTCTCGCCCCTCCCTCCTCTCTTGCTCATTGCACTCTTCTTTACTCCAACTCCCGCTTTGTTGTTGCATCGGATCCTCTTACTCTCCGTATCCACTCCCGTTTCTGTTCTTTCCCCTCGACTGACAACCGTTGTCACCGCCATTGATGGTTGATGTTGCGCTTCGCTCGTTCTCCTTTCCCTTCTCCTTCTCCTTCTCCTTATTCTCCTCCTCCTCCTCCTCCTCCTCCTCCTCCTCCTCCTCCTCCTCCTCCTCCTCCTTTTCCTCCTCCTCCTTTTCCTCCTCCTCCTCCTCCTCTACCACCACCTCCTTCTCCTCCTCCTCCTTCTCCTCCTCCTCCTCCTCCTCCTCCTCCTCCTCCTCCTCCTCCTCCTCCTCCTCCTCCTCCTCCTCCTCCTCCTCCTCCTCCTCCTCCTCCTCCTCCTCCTCCTCCTCCTCCTCCTCCTCCACATCTCCAGGGGTGACGAGAATATATAGGAAAACCGGGTTAGAGAGTAGGACAGGCGGTGCAGAATGGGGAGGTGGCATGACTGTCCCGTGACCTACTTGGCGTGGCACCTCCCTTCTGCTTCTGCTTCTTCTGCTTCTTCTTCTTTCTTCTTCTTTCTTCTTCTTCTTCTTGTTCGTCTTCTTTTTCTTCTTCTTGTTCGTCTTCTTTTTCTTCTTTCTTCTTCTTTCTTCTTTCTTCTTTCTTCTTCTTTCTTCTTCTTTCTTTCTTCTTCTTTCTTCTTCTTCTTCTTGTTCGTCTTCTTTTTCTTCTTCTTGTTCGTCTTCTTTTTCTTCTTCTTCTTCTTCTTCTTCCTCTTCTTCCTCTTCTTCCTCTTCTTCCTCTTCTTCTTCTTCTTCCTCCTTTTCTTCTCCTTCTTCTTCCTTTTCTCCTCCTCCATCTTCTTCTTCCCCTTCTCCTTCCCCTTCCCCTTCTCCTTCCCCTTCTCCTCTTCCTCCTACTTCTTCTATTCTTCTTCTTCTCCATCTTCTATTCTATTTCTTCTCTCCTCCTCCTCCTCCTCCTCCTCCTCCTCCTCCTCCTGTTTGACCCCCTCCCCCCTACCCCCTCCCCTCTGTGGCACTGTCCAGACGCCATGCCAGACGCGGTTTATAGCGCTTTCGTGTCCGGTACTGTAGTTGATGCGGTTTTTTTATTTTTTATTTTTGTATTTTACTTTATTTTTATTATTATTTTTTGAATGATTTATTTTTGTGTGTGTTTTTGTGTGTGTGTTTTGTTATGATTATTGTTATTCTTATCTCCACCGTTATTATCGTCGTCATCTGTAACCCATTATTTTTTTGATCCTCTATCCCGTGTATCTTGTGCTTTGTTACTTTATTATCTATTCTTTGTTCTGTTACTTATCCTTTGTTATATATTCTCTATTCTGTTACCTAATCTTTTTTTTATCTTTTATCCTGTTAATTGTCCTTTATTCACTATCCTCTATTCTGTTATTTATCCTTTATTATCTATCCTCTATTCTGTTACTTATCCTTTATTATCCTTTATTCTGTTACTTATCCTTTATTATCTATCCTCTATTCTGTTACTTATCCTTTATTATCTATCCTCTATTCTGTTACTTATCCTTTATTATCTATCCTCTATTCTGTTTCTTATCCTTTATTATCTATCCTCTATTCTGTTACTTATCCTTTATTATCTATCCTCTATTCTGTTACTTATCCTTTATTATTTATCGTCTATTCTGTTACTTATCCTTTATTATATATCCTCTATTCTGTTACTTATCCTTCATTATCTATCCTCTATTCTGTTACTTACCCTTTATTATTCATCCTCTATTCCCAATGTTTTGGCTTCGGGCTCTCTTAGGTTAGTTAAGTTCAGCATTTTACAGGGAGTGGAAGGTGGGGAGGAGGGAGAGGAAGAGAAAGGGTGGGGAGGAGGGAGAGGAAGAGAAAGGGTGGGGAGGAGGGAAAGGAAAAGAAAGGGTGGGGAGGAGGGAAAGGAAAAGAAAGGGTGGGGAGGAGGGAAAGGAAAAGAAAGGGAGAAGAAGGAGGAGGAGAAGGAGAAGGAGAAGGAGAAGGAGGAGGAGGAGGAGGAGGAGGAGGAGGAGGAGGAGGAGGAGGAGGAGGAGGAGGAGGAGGAGGAGGAGGAGGAGGAGGAGGAGGAGGAGGAGGAGGAGAGGGAGGAGGAGAAGGAGAAGGAGGAGGAGAAGAAGGAGGAGAAGGAGAAGGAGAAGGAGAAGGAGAAGGAGAAGGAGAAGGTAGAGAAGGGGGTGGGAGCGGAGCAGGAGTGGAGCAGGAGGAGGGTGGGGGAGAGGGAGAGAGTGTGTGGGAGGACAGCGGGGCATAATATTCCGAGTCTTTAAGTGGGCTACCTTCGTAGGGACCTGTCAGGGAGGGAGGGAGGGGAGGAGGAGGTGAGGGAGGGGAGGGAGGGGAGGAGGTGAGGAAAGGTTGTTGGGTCCGTCCGATTGAATACTCCTTCGCGCAAGCTCCCTGTCTCCAATTTTCTCTTCTTTTCCTTTCCCTCCCTTCCTTTCTTCTCCATTTTTCCTCCTGCTTTTTTTTCCTTCCTGTCGCCTTCTCTCCCCATCCCGCAATATCATTCGTTTTTTTTCTTTTTGCTGTCTTTCGTTTCCTACCCCCCCCCCCTTCTCCGCGATCTCTCTCCATCCCCATTATCTTTTCCTTCTCTCTTTCCCACCTTCGCTCTCGCCGTCCCTCTCCTTCCCCTCCTCTCCTCGTCCCTCATTCCCTCCTTCCCTCCTTCGCCCTCGCCGTCCCTCTCCTTCCCTCCTTCCCTCCTTCACTCTCCTCGTCCCTCTCCTTCCCTCCTTCCCTCCTTCCCTCTCCTTCCCTCCTTCCCTCCTTCACTCTCCTCGTCCCTCTCCTTTCCTCCTTCCCTCCTTCCCTCCTTCCCTCCTTCCCTCCTTCCCTCCTTCACTCTCCTCGTCCCTCTCCTTTCCTCCTCCCCTCCTTCCCTCCTTCCCTCCTTCCCTCCTTCCCCTCCTTCTTCACTTCTCCTCGTCCCTCTCCTTTCCTCCTCCCCTCCTTCCCTCCTTCCCTCCTTCCCTCTCCTTCCCTCCTTCCCTCCTTCACTCCCCTCGTCCCTCTCCTTT
>BOPN01000265.1:241247-243747 GCA_017312705.2 Penaeus japonicus
ATAAGGAAGTTGACGAGAAGGCTGTGAAAATTGCCTTATTTCACAGCCTTATTTAACAGCCCAAATAAGGAAGATGACGAGAAGGCGAGACGGCGTAGCTGGTACACTCCAACTCACCTCCCCTCCCCCCCCCCCCCTCCCCCCTCCCCCTTCCCTCTCCCCCTTCCCTCTCCCCATCCCCTCATCCCCTATCCCCCATCCCCCTTCCCTCTCCCCCATCCCCCTATCCCCCATCCCCCATCCCCTATCCCCTCCGGCGTGACGTGACCTTGGGACAGCTAGGCCTATAACACCGCCGTCATGTGATGACCGTTGCCAAGGACAAAGAGTGGGTCGTATATTATATTATTATTGGTCGTGGTGACATTGCTTACCGCGCGCGCGCTGTCCGTCCGATCGTCATCCGTTTCCGTAATCGCGCGGCACTTGTTTTCGTTTTAATTCCCGTATCATTTGTCTCGGCTGTTGATATGTTGCGGAAAAGAAAACAAACACTCCGGATGATGATGAAAGGGCAGTGCGATTACGCAATGGGGGGGGGGGATAAAAAGGCTTCGTTCGGGTTGGTGTGCCGAGTACGTGCGGCCGTGCAGGGTCTTGCTTTTACGGACCGAAACCCCGGACCGACGGAGCGGGTCCATGGCTCTGCCCACGCCCCATGGGTTTCGTGGGAGGTGGGGATCGTCTTCAAACCCCATGAGCTTTTGATTGTCTGGATGGCATGGGTAGGGTGGGGGTAAGGGGGAAGCGTGTGGAGGGATGGGAGAGGGAGAGGAGGAGGGAGAGGGAGAGGGGAGGTAAAAATTGATGGGGAGGGACAGGAGAGGCAGAAGGGATTGATGGGGAGGGACGGGAGAGGTAGAGGGGATTGATGGGGAAGGACGGGAGGAAGAGGGGATTGATGGGGAAGGACGGGAGAGGGAGAGGGGGGGTAAGGATTGATGGGGAGGTACAGGGGAGGCAGTGGGGATTGATGGGGAAGGACGGGAGAGGCAGAGGGAATTGAAGGGGAGGGACGGGATTTGATTTTGATAAGTTCATTCATACTTATAAACATTGTATACACATGAATAGGCATATGAACTATGCCTAAATGGTTTGTACAGTTGAAGCAGATATTACTGTGACCCTGTCAATTGATATGCTAGAGCAAAGACATACATAAGACATAGACGGGAGAAGCAGAGGAAATTGATGGAGAGGGACGGGAGAAGCAGAGGGGATTGACGGAGAAGGACGGGAGAGGCAGAGGGGATTGATGGAGAGAGGGGAGATGAAATAGAAAACTCGAGAGAAGGGAGAGGAGCGAGAAGTATAGCGAGGAAAGGTATAGGGAAGCGAGGGGGCGGGGGGAGGGGGGAGCGGGGGGATAGATGGGGGTAGATAGATGGGGGTAGGAAGGAAAGCGGGTGAATGAGCTCTCTTCCCTCCTGTTTTATGGGAACATGGTCTTTGGCCGAGGCTAAAAAAACACACGCCTCCGTGATGGAATGCTGGCGTGTGACCAGAGGAGAGACTCCTTTGCTCATGTGTACAAATTAGTGGATAAGTATGTAGATGTATGTATTTATGATTATATTATATACATGCAGACATACATAAATACCTACATATATATGTATATATATATATATATATATATATATATATATATATATATATATATATATATATATATTTATTTATATATACACATATACATACACATATGTATACACACACACACACACACACACACACACACACACACACACACACACACACACACACACACACACACACACAATACTTATATGTTATATATATATATATATATATATATATATATATATATATATATATTTGTTATGATTATAATATGTATAGTATATATGTGTGTATGATATACACACACGCACATACACACATATACATACACACATATACATACACACATATATACATACGCACATATATTTACATATATACACACATACATATATACACACACATACATATATACACACATATACATATATACACACATATACATATATACACACATATACATATATAAATACATATACATATATACACACATATACATATATACACACATATACATATATACACACTTATACATATATACACACACATACATATATACACGCATATACATATATACACACATATACATATACACACATATACCTATATACACACACATATACATACACACACACACACACACACACACACACACACACACACACACACACACACACACACACACACACACACACACACACACACACACACACACTCGCGCGCGCGCCTCTCTCCCTCCCTCCCTCTCTTTTCCCCTATCGCCATCTCTCCCTCTTTCCCTCTCCCCCGCTCCCCCTCTCTCCCTTTCTCCCTTTCTCCCTCTCCTCTCCCCCTCTCCCCCTCTCTCCCTCTCTCCCTCTCTCCCTCTCTCCCTCTCTCCCTCTCTCCCTCTCTCCCTCCCTCCCTTCCTCTC
>BOPN01000265.1:246247-248747 GCA_017312705.2 Penaeus japonicus
TCTCTCTCTCTCTCTCTCTCTCTCTCTCTCTCTCTCTCTCTCTCTCTCTCTCTCTCTCTCTCTCTCTCTCTCTCTCTCTCTCTCTCTCTCCCCCTCCCTCCCTCCTTCCCTCTTCCTCTCCCTCTCCCTCTCCCTCTCCCTCTCCCTCTCTTTCCCTCTTCCTCTTCCTCTTCCTCTTTCCTCCCTCTCCCTCATTTTTCAGATTTCCTGTACCACCTCATCTGTCTGATCATGGATATGATAATCACTTCATCTAAATTGCTATGCACAGCCTGAATATTGATTACGGTATATTCTTGGTTGAGGAACGTATCTCAAGAGTATGCGTCTCTTTTGAGTTTTTCATCCATTTCTTTTTTTCACAATCTCTGTATGTGTGTTTGTGTCTATGTCTGTGTGAGTGCAAGTGAACAATTAGTAAAAGAAGAAGTAGGAATTTATCCTCTAGGAAGTTATTTTCCGATCAATAGCGAGGCAGTGTTTATGGAGCGTGTAGTATGCTCTTCCAGTTGAGATGTCTGTTGACGCTGGTCGGAATAAGGATATTGTCAATGATGGCAAAGGGGACACGGGTGGCGGGTGGCTGACTGAGAGTATCCGCAGAAATTGCTGTGGCAGATGGTCATTGTGTAATAATGCTGTGTGACCTCAGCAGCCCTAAAAGTGGCAAGTAGATCACATACTCAAGCAAACAGCTTATCAAATACTGTATGGTCTATTCATACTGAATTATATCAATATTGAATTGATTGTATTAAAGGTATCTCACGAGTTGACATTCATTGTTATAGGATTAGATTATGTTACTAGCAGGTTCTTAATTTTTTTTTTCTTTTCAATTCAAGTATGTACGAGAAACACAAACACACACACACGCACACACAGACACACAGACACACAAACACACAAACACACACACACACAGACACACACACAGACACACACACAGACACACACACAGACACATACACAGACACACACACAGACACACACACAGACACATACACAGACACACACACACACACACACACACACACACACACACACACACACACACACACACACACACACACACACACACTCACTCACTCACTCACTCACTCACTCACTCACTCACTCACTCACTCACTCACTCACTCTCTCTTTCTTTCTTTCTTTCTTTCACACACTCACTCTCACTCTCACTCTCTCACTCAATTTTGTACCTTGAAATGATTCCTGATTTTATAGTTTCTTGCTATTGCTTAGTTAAAAGAGAAACTTTTTACAAGGCACCTAGAAATGGTCAAAGACAGCTTGCAGAGATATTTTTGTAATATTGCAATGATTTTGAAGATAAAATGAGAAGGTCTTACTTTGCACCAGAGACATTCCCATAAAATGTTATATTATTATGTATACAAACGCTGTTCGTGACAGGAAAGTTGCAAAAATGTTGATGTTGATCTGGCAAAAGGGAAGCAGTTTATTGGAAATACGTTGAGAAAGCTTTCGTCATGTGAAAGTGAGTTGGCATGTGATGACAGATAAACTGAAAAGTGTGTGTTGAGAGCACTTGATATTATGATATGTCAGGCAGTCAACATTGTAAACATAATTCCGGATGGTAATGAAGCCGAGGAGTGAGTGATATATAATGCCAGATGGTCCTTTGACATAGCAATCAGATGAAAGCTGTTTATAAGAGATTGCTTATATGTTTATAAATAGAAGTTTGTACCCATGTTGTTTGTGTCTTTGGCTTATTTGAATTTGGTGACATGGAAAAGGTTGGAAGTAAACTTTGCAGGGGTTTGCTATGGGTGAAGTGAAGTAAAAGATGCATTTAAAGCACGAAGCAAAAGGGCTAAAGGAACTTGATAGTAGCAGTAGATGCGAATGGTGTGTCTCACCTATTGAAATTGACTGACCATCATAATCCAGTTGATGTACATCTCACTTGCGTCATATCTGTGTCTTGTCGGGATACTTGACATGCAGGGTGTGTAGGGGACTCAAGATAGCCCTATTGATGCAAGTTGGCTATGGTTCTGCCTTGGTCTGATGTTTGCCTCTTTTGCCCCTGTCCATTGATTTCTGGTTAGAAGGTATAAACAAAACATATTCAGTTTTGATGGATGAAAAAAAGGTATATAAAAAGATTGTATGATAGCAATATCAAGAAAAAATATGGTTCATGAGAAATATTTTTTTTTTTTTTCATATACAAAATACAGCTAAAACATGGTATAAAGTATAAGGTTGAAGTTAGAATTTAGCTTCTCAGAACAGTATTGATTTATGCCTTTGTGGATAATTGGAAGTAGGATTTGCGTTGAAGTGATTGTGTGTTTAAGATGGCTTCAAGGCAATGTCACAGTGGTTCTTAATAAGTAATTGGATTGATTCTTTGCAAAAGTAAAGCTCTCAACATGTCTCTTTGCTACAATGAATGCAATGTGTAAGTGAAAGTGATTTGACAGTTATGAGAAAAAAGTTAATTTAGGGCAAAAGTGAAGAG
>BOPN01000265.1:258747-268747 GCA_017312705.2 Penaeus japonicus
GGATAATACATATGTACTTGAGAAGATGGTTGAATGCAGTAACGCATTTTAATATATACAAATATTTACCTCCCTGACCGGGACTCGAACCCGCGCCGTAAGATCGACAGGCACGGTTGATACCGTTCAGCTACACGACCCGTAAAAGAGATGTTCAACCAGACGCCTTATGAGATGTCATGGACATTACCTATGTGTTCTTGAAAGAACAGTGATAGCGAATTTTTACGAACATCTCCCGCGGGCGCTCGGCAGCCACGGAATCACAAATTCAAGTCCCAAATCAAGTTACCAAGGTTATATGTGTGAGAAGATGGTAGAATGCAGTAACGCATTTTAATATATACAAATATTTACCTCCCTGACCGGGACTCGAACCCGCGCCGTAAGATCGACAGGCACGGTTGATACCGTTCCATCTATACACCTATACATCTATACATCTATACATCTATAGACACACTCTTACACATACACATAAGTACATGTACACACACACACACACACACACACACACACACACACACACACACACACACACACACACACACACACACACACACACACACACACACACACACATACACACATACACACATACACACATACACACACACAGATACATCTATACACCTATACATCTATACATCTATACATCTATACATCTATAGACACACTCTTACACATACACATAAGTACATGTACACACACACACACACACACACACACACACACACACACACACACACACACACACACACACACACACACACACACACACACACACACACACACACATATATATAATATATATATGATTATTATTCTTTCATATATTTTACATTATTTTTTTATTATTTACTTACTCTCTCCAAACAATGCTAATTGACGAAATGCCTTTCCAGGTGCGATTCAGCGAGCGACGCAACTTCCGCGAACAGGAGGAGAAGATCCGGCTAGTGTTTGACAATCTAACTCAACTAGACCACCCCAATATCGTCAAACTCCACAAATACTGGATTGACAGCAAGAATGACAAGCCCAGGGTAAGTGCCGATGCATCTGGTTCGGCTCGATAGTTTGGTCCTACTGATGTAAAGTGGGTGTACGTAGTTCCAGCATTTTTAATAGATTATATTGCTTTTTGTTTCCATTGTTATCACCACTTTTGGATTAGTTTCTCTGTGGGCTATTGTTTAAGTGTTTGAAGTAAGTAAGGTCATTCTGTCTTGCTTTCCTTGTGATAGAGTTAGGCTTTAAAATCTAATTAAGTGAATTAGGAGAGAATTCCATTCTTTGTTGTATAGATTGTATCATAAGGTGTGGTATGTGCGTGATACTGAAGTCAGAGATGGTGAGATGTGTTTAATTTAGATTTCTAATGCATATGGTGCTGCTGATTCATGTTAACCCATTGCATATGTGTGTCATGACATACATGTTGGCACTGATTAGGCCTAAGAGACGGGTGTCAATGTGTACATGACGTGACATCGGGATCTGCTCACAGTTGAAGCACACACACAGTCATGAAGTATTATGGCTGTAACAGCGCTAGCTCCAGAGCTATGGGGTTCCAAAGTCTGCCTAAACTTGCATTTTATGATGGATTTATGGAAAAATATTGTTTGGGCTAGACTGCGCTACCTGGAGGGCGGAGAAAAACCTTTCCCTGTCCCTCTAATTTTTTGCTGGTGCTGCTAGTGTCGTAGACTGCCCGCCTTGACGACCAATTAGGTCGTTAGGTGCCCTGTCAGCAATAGGTTAAGAGATAGACTCAGGAAGAGCAATGTCTAAAGTTTGCCTATGTTTATTCAGGTCCTCTGGATGCCTGAAAAAGGAAAAATTATTAATATATCTTCTGATGAAATAGTCCCACATTGTCACAGTTGTTGTAGTTACAATCTTTAGTATGAAAGGGATTCCAGCTTTTCTTTTGTAATGCTTTTGAAGGGAATATCACCATTGACGTAACTGTCTTGCTCACATTACTAGTCCATCTATTTTATATGACCTGTAGTAAATGGTTTAGTACAGAGAACTTCAAATATCTGGTACCTGTTATCTTAACTTTGGTTTTCTGGCTTGACTCTTGGTACCAGTTGGGAGAGCTAAGCATTCCAATTATTTTGTCAGATTTGTTAAAAGGCCTTTTGACTATCCAGGTATGTATTTGGCTGTCTTCCTGGTTGATCATCTTAATAAAAAGAAAAGAAGTTTATTGGAACAATTGAACTGAAAAATTTGCAAAGGCATGGACTACACAAAGCTTAGAGGTGTTGTGCAGTATACTAGCATAATAATCAGATCCTGTGCAAAAAGTAATTATCCTACAAAGTATGTCATGTACCTTGTCTCAAGGGAGGAGTGCATTTCTCCTATTTATGGACACGTAAAAGTTTTCTTTTATGATTTTGACTAATAAAATATTGTGAATGTTCCTTCCTAGTTTCTCCTTTTATTTAGGTAATCTGACTTCATTATACTGATCTGTTCCTCCATTACAGGTGGTCTTCATCACGGAGTACATGTCTTCAGGTTCACTGAAAAAGTTCCTGAAGCTGACCAAGCGTAATGTGAAAAAGCTTCCCCTTCAGTCTTGGAAGCGATGGTGTACCCAAATCCTCTCCGCTCTCAGGTGCGTTGATTGTACCTTGCCTGAAGTCTTGCCAGGCTAGACGATAGGGATGTGCGGTGATTATTACTGTGCTTATTTAAGGCTCATTGTATATGCTTAGTCCTCAACCTAAACTGAAAGAGTAGAACTTATTGATTTGGATGATCTTGTTTCCACATGACTTGAGTGGATGTTATTAGCCAGATGTCAGATTATGTTTCCACAGCTGTATATATATTCTGTATACACATACATACTTAGAGTACATGTAATGAAACAAATAATGCTTGCCTTATTTGTTGTTTGCCATTTTCAGATTCATGCTAATATGTGATATCTATAAGTTCTCTCTTCGTTGTTGTAGTTGGGAACAACAATGTATAATTCATAATGATTTATCCCTGGATCTATTACAATTTCCTACAGCACACTTAAGAACACACAATCCCCTCATGTCATTAACCCTGTTTGAGTTTTCCTCCCAAGTTTCTCCCTGGTAACAGCTGTTTAGGCCAAGGTGGTCGGTGGGGGTGTTGCCAGAGGAATGAAGTGTGTAGTGAGTGGGAGGGAGACCCAGGGAGTCTCGCCTGCTCACCATGTCAGTTCCTCGTTCAGAGGTCTTGCACAGAATGTTGTCAACCCAGTAACATGTGGCTTGACGGTGCTTGACTGTAAAGGACCCGGTAGTGTGACATGTTATTAACCTTAATCAGAGAGCTGACTGCGACGTGAGCCCGTCTATACTAAAGACAAGTGGATGGGTGAAATGGCTGGCTGCCCTCAGGGAACTCCCTAGGGGGACCACTGCTGACCCTTCCTTGGGGGCGTTTACCATTTACTGTTATATTTGTTACAGTTACTTGCATTCGTGCTCCCCCCCTATCATCCACGGCAACCTCACAACCGACACCATATTTATCCAGCACAACGGCCTCGTCAAGATCGGCTCAGGTAAAGTTATTTACCAAATACTTTTTGGTTGATGTAGCTGTAAGGTTCTAAGTAGTAAGACTAGCTCTCAGAGTGAATAGTGGCTTGAGGCAGCCGCACACCTGAAGTTGAAACTTTCCAGATCAGCAGATGGCTTATATGATCTTGTGATGTGACTCGGGACTTTTTTTCGGGCCTTTTTTTTTTTTTAAATAGATATCTTTGCATGTGTTGTGCCATTGTCAATAGTAAAACACATCTTCAATGTAGTTTTTGTCCCTTGTCTGTCCGTCACTTAGCTGATCCCAATGTCGACCCCGCACATTTGCGGTGCCGATCGTGCATCAGCTTCCCTGCTCACAGCGACGGTCATTTAGGGACTAACGAAGGGATCTTGAACGTGGCTGTGACCCGGGCAGGCTGATGTTGGGACAGTGAGCTGGAGGTAAAATTGGTAGATCACGGCTGCTTGGGGAAGGACTTCAGGTTTGGTAAGTCCAGAGGGGTCCTCCTCACCAAAGCCAGCCAGGGAGATCTCCAATGTGTCAACAGCTCGCTGAGCACTGAGGGTGGCGCTCCTCAAGTCACGGAAGGGAGCCTCATTAATATGGGTCCTGTCTTACAGTGGCACCTGATCAGATCCACTCCCATGTCAAGACCTGCAGAGATGACATGAAAAACATGCACTTCATTGCCCCGGAATATGGAAGTAGGTTATTTGGCTTAAGCAGGTCCTTTGCAGTTGAAATGCATATGAAATAAAAAAAATCTATTGATGACATTCTCATATTTCTGGAATAGATACTTGTTATTCTCTGCTGTTGTTGTTTTTTCTGTGCTTTGTGTGTGTTTAGGATGTTAATTGAGCCCCATGACATTACAGGCCATGCACCAGTCACCCCAGCAGTAGATATCTATTCTTTTGGTATGGCAGCTTTAGAGATGGCTGCCCTTGAGATACCAGGCAATGGAGACTCGGGCAATATTGTTACGCAGGAGCAGGTGAGGGAGGAGATGACAACCCTTACTGAGGATTGTATTTTAAAAATAGTGTTTAAAGTTTAAGAAATATTTAAAAATGACAATCTTTTTATAGGTGAATATATTGAAATATTCCATTATTCCTCCCCCATCCTACCTGATCTTTTGTTTGAAAATACAGTTACCAAGCATGTCAGAAATTTTGTTAGAGAAGAAGAGAAAATATCTTAATAGAAACAGATGATATAAACACATTATTGAAAACAGATGATATAAACATATTGTTACATTTGACGTGATAAAGTTCAAAATCCTCTTGATATTGTGGTGCCCAAAGTTGTTAAACATTATTGTACCTTATAACATTTAAAATTTACTCTCTTTTTAGAATCATATGATCAAGATATTTGCAGAATGGGTGCTCTTCATTTTATTTTTTCTTTCAGGTGCAAAAAACTATACATTCCCTTGAACATGAGTCCCAGCGGGATTTCATTCGGCAGTGCCTGATTGCAGACCATAATAAACGACCTCGCACTACAGAATTACTTTTCCACAAAGTCTTGTTTGAGGTCCACTCTTTGAAGTTGCTTGCTGCTCACTCTCTCATACACAACCCAAAGAAGTGTGAGTTTTCTTACCAGGCTTTTGTTTTGGTCTCTCGGTTCCTATATCGCTCATGAGTTCTCTTTTGTCACATTTTCTGTTATTCTATCTTCTCTTGTTGATGAAATAGTGTTATATCTAGTTCTCTGTCTCCTTGTATAAGAGGATTAATTATTATTACCAATCTGTCATTCTGTCGGTAATCAGTCTCGAATTATGACCACTACAAAAACCCAAAGTATATGAAATGGGTGACGAAATGTGAATCATCCGTTTCCTTCTCCCCGACAGCCAACAAGAACATTGACAACTGTGTAGAAGAAATGCTGCAGCACCAGTATCACCAAGACAGCATCTTGGCCGAGATCAAACATAAGGACCGTGAACCAACGCTCTTCAGGATGAAGGATATCCCAGTCCTAGAGAAGCTGGAAAAGTTCATGGAAGATGTTAGGCAAGTCTTGGGGACATTTTTGTCCTGCTATTCGTGCAAGTGGAAGTTTTCGACCAGCAATACGAAAGATTCAATCATGAATTTTTGAATGATGGGGAGAACAATTTTTCCAAGAATTTAAGATATGCATGTCCGACTCTGTTGTTATAAATTACATCATTCTTTTGCAGGTATGGGATTTACCCTCTAACGGCATTCAAGATTCAGCAGCCACCTCCGTCCCGACCTCGAGCCATTTCCCCAGAGGCAGTTGATCCCGTTGCATCAGATGCCCAGGAGGTGGCACAGATGGAGACCCGTAAAGTTATAAACATGATGTGCAACATTAAGCCTAATGAAAATGGACATGGTTTGTTTGTAAGTACACACTGCATATTGGATTTTGTTGGAAAAATACATACATAGCCTAGTCTATCTTGAAAATGCCTAGATCACTTACTTCATCTTTTAGCTGAGCAAAATGGTCACAAAACCTAAATTTTATTGAGACATCAAAAAAGAAAAGCAAAGAAGACTATAGCAACACAGTTTGCTCTAGAGTCTTTGGACACCTACCTTCATGATCACATGGTTGACCAAGAGGTGCTGCTTACTGGCACTGGCCAGAATTATGTAAAAGTATCACACTACACTTGCTAGCCTGGGAAAAGTTAAAAAATGAACATTTAAAGTATGGTATCTGGTGAATGAACATAGTTATTGCTGTTACATAAAGTAAAAAGAATTGTCAAATCATTATAAGTCTAGGATTGTATGTAACTGTATTGTCACATCAGTTATGTTTTTGTATTTTATAGATGGGGTTTAGCACTAAAATCATGCTAGAAATATTAAACTGCTTTTCACTTTCTGATACTTCAGATGTAGAATAGTTTATCAGGCCCAAGTTTGTTGTTGATTTTAATATAGGGGCAATTATTAAGTGTTTGGTGTTAGGCCCAGCTATTGAAAACCCTTTTGTATTTTTCTAGATGACCATCTCGTTACGTTTAGAAGACAAGATGAACCGGCAGCTCTCTTGTGTGGTAGAAGACGGGGAAGGAGCTGCTGCGCTCACAGATGAGCTTGTCAGATACGGTTTTATTAGCCAGGTAAGTAAAGGGCATGTATGGAGTCTGCTGCTCCCAAATGTAATTAAATTCTGTATCTCTGAAGCAGGGAAATGACTTGCAAATTTTCAACAGCTTGCCTCCAATCATCTTCTGTGCTGAGAAGGTGCTAAAAGATCATGTCACGTGGCATGGTAGCTGTTAAGAATCGCAGTTGGAAATGATGTGAAAATTTTAAGGATCCACCTTGTTGGTTCTTCATTTTTTTTCTTTTTTAACCTGATTAAGCCTCTATCAGTAAGCTTGGATTGACAAGAGTTGAGTAGTCGATAAAGGAAACCTGTATTTGCAATTAATAAACTCTTTGTACTGTTGAAAGATTATATTTCTATTTGAGTTATGGGATTATCTTTGAGAGCTTTTTTTTAAATACTGCCACATCATATACAAGTACAGATATAGGCTCGTACTTAAATTCACACATCTGCATTCACACTAATGCTCACTCTCTAGTTTAAGGGCATATGCATTTTCTAAATGATCATTTTATGGTTGCAAAAGCTGATATATGGGAGAGATGAAGTGTGGGTATATATTTGACAGAAAAAGTGCATTGTAAAGCATAGATGATGCAGTAAGACAAACACAGGATCTTGGCCTGGGGCCTGAGGCAGCTATGTGTTATAGATTGTATAATATTTTGACAAGGGCGTATGTTTGTAAGTATTACTTATCATGACTGAAGATTTGAGCCTTAACCGTCTGAATTGTGGGTAAACCAAACTTTATGCAAGAGTACATTTTCAAAAATGTTTGTTTTATCATATGGAAAGAGAAAAGTGTTGGCTTTTACACTAGATCTTGTTCAATTGATCAAAGATTTTGTTTTTTCTTTCATCATAAACTTTTCCATCATCATTTACTTAACATAGAGGTTTTGAATACAATATATAAAGAATTGTTACACATGGTTTTTGTCTGTCTTAGTAATTGTTCTCTTTATATTGGAATGATTTCTAACAACATCCTATCTTTTTCCAGATTGACAAAGATGAAATAACCAGTTTAATAGAAGATCACCTAACACGGGTGCGAAACGGTCTTTCTGTGTCGATGGCTTCAGGCCGAAATGGCGTGGGAGGCAGTGTTTCAGGTCAAGACACTCTGCGTGTAATGCATCCCCCTACGATCACAACAGCAACTAGATAACACCCATGATTCTCCCACACTCAGGCACAGCCCGTGTACCACACACTGTGAACTTCATGAAAAGATTTTGTTTATGGAAGTTCTAATTCTGCGATAGAATTGTTAGATATTTTTTTTATTTTTATGAGTTATTAATGAGGATAATGATAATGATGATATTCATTACTATTATTATTATCGTTATTGTTATTTTTGTTATCTTTTTTTTTTTCCTTTTTATTAGGTGCATTTAGGGGTAGTGAGAAAACAGAGACCAAACACAACTTTATTGAAAAAGTTGAAAATGTGAATATTTATATATATATATATTTGAGTTTGCTGTTTGGTCGTGAAAGCATTTGGGAGATGTCAGGTGCACACGGGAGTTTGTCATGTTAAATGGAAATATGTCGCAGAGAATGATATTTTGACATGTTAACATGAGCTCCCAAGTATTGTGATAAGAGAAGACTATGAAGGCTCATTCGTGCTTAATGGGTCAAAGGTTCTTCCCTCCTCGCTCTCCCCTCGTCTTATTCAGTGCCCGAGCTGAAACCCAGCGAGGAAACAGAGATGCTCCCAATGTAGCCTGTCTGTCGTGGGCAAGGATGGCTGGACGAGGAGACGGCTGTATTATGTACTCTTTAGATACTTTTTTTAGGGGGGAGTTGATTATAATGACACCATGTTCTATTTTTGTTTTTTTTGTATTTTATCTCTTATTTTTTTTCCTTCCTACATTGTTGTTCTTTGAGAATATTGTATGAGAACCAGCAGTGATTGATTAATTTTGAGTATATGGATCCCTGAGAAGTACCACTTGTTTTGCTCCTGACTTTTGAAGCATTCATTGTGATTCGTATTGTCCACCATATATTTTTTTTAATATTGGAAGGGTATTTTATGGTGAATCATATATTTTTCATGAAAAGGACATATCAATGAAGCAAAAGGATCAATGGAAAGCTTGGTAAATAATGCTGATCTGTCTCGTCCTTACATGTAGTACATTTATACTTTTGAAGTATGTGTGGCAGTATTGTAGCGTCTCATTCAAATGTGCCTGGGAAAACTATTGCAAGGATCTGAAAATCCTTTTAATGTTTTTGTTTCGATTTTTATTTTATAGTTATCTTTATTATTATATTATTATTATTATTATTATTATTATTATTATTAATATTTTTTTATAAGAACTTATTGTATAGGTGTTTCATTTTTACCCAGATACAACCTACCCTACATGCTCTTTGTAATTTGCAGTTTTTTGGGAACCAATGGAGGTAGGGCTCCTCTTAGGCTCTTGAGCAACATCATCGTGTTTGGCAAATCATCCAAGGCATTAATGCTTCATTGCTTTGACTTTCAGTTTGTAAGCTGCATTGCGTAGATATTCTGTCCCAATTTCAGGACACTTGGAAGACTGGTGAGAAAAAAGAGAAAAGAAGATAAATTCAGTTATTACAATGAGTAAAAGTGTGTTTTAGATAATAGTGTATTTCAAGACATATTTGTTTAAATTACTTAAGCTCTGGCATCTTGTGAACTTTCACTGATAATGCAATACCAAGTTTTTGCCTTACGGAATTGAAATCGTGCTTTGGAGTATTTGTGAATAAGACATTTCTTTGGATAATTTCATGTGCTTATGGTAAGACCAGCTAATAGTCTTATACACAAAGAATATGTTTTTTTTTTTTTTTTTTTGTACACTTATTCCCTGCAGATTATGCATGGTACATAGTTTTGTACACTTATTACTATGCATGGTACATCAGTATTATCATGTTTAGCTGCAGAGCTTATTGGTCAGTTGTTCCTGATCTAACACGACTTATTATCCTTTGTGTTAACGTGACATACCTTACCATACTCTGTTTTATAGACAATATCTGTTCAAGGGGGATCCTAAACCTGTTCAGTTCTTATAGAATGATGCATATAGGATGACATGAAGTAATTTCTTGGTCACTTATATTTAATTGATATTAACAACATGTGGTTTACTTCTGTTAATGTGTGTGCACCTTCTGTGTCCATACTTTTTTTTTTTTGTAATGTTAAGGTTATCTTGATTTGTAAATATTGGCATGATAAGTTCAAGGTTGGAGCTTGTTAAGACACTTTTCTACTAGAAGGTTTTAGGTATAATGTTCAAAACTGAACACCTTGTAA
>BOPN01000265.1:303747-306247 GCA_017312705.2 Penaeus japonicus
GGGAATAAATATGTGTTGTTTTTTATGAATGAGTGAGTGGACAGGGAATAAATATGTGTTGTTTTTTATGAATGAGTGAGTGGACAGGGATATGTGTGTTTTTTTATGAATGAGTTAGTGGATAGGGAATATGTGTGTGTGTTGTTCTTTATGAATGAGTGAGTGGACAGGGAATATGTGGGTGTGTTGTTTTTTTATGAATGAGTGAGTGGACAGGGAATATGTGTGTTTTTTTTATGAATGAGTTAGTGGATAGGGAATATGTGTGTGTGTTGTTCTTTATGAATGAGTGAGTGGACAGGGAATATGTGGGTGTGTTGTTTTTTGTGTTATTTTTTTATGAATGAGTGAGTGAGTGGACAGGAAATATGTGGGTGTTTTTTTGTTGTTTTTTTGTTTATGGATGAGTGGACAGGGAATAGGTGTGTGTGTTGCTGTTTTTTATGAATGGGTGAGTGGACAGGGAATATGTGTGTTTTATTTTTATTAATGAGGGAGTGGACATGGAATAAGTATGTGTGTTGTTTTTTTATGAATGAGTGAGTGGACAGGGAATATGTGTGTTGTTTTTTATGAATGAGTGGGTGGACAGGGAATATGTGTGCGTGTCTTTAATGAATGAGTGAGTGAACAGGGAATAAGTATGTGAGTTTTTTCATGAATAAGCGAGTGGACAGGGAATGTGTGAATGAAGGATAGATTGTGAATGAGTAAGTAAGTGGATGGGATGTTTAGGTAGCTGGATAGGAAAATAGTGAATGAATAGATGGATAATGAATGGGATAGGGTGACTGGATAGGAGAAAGATGAATGAATGAATGAATGAAGGAATGGGATGAAAAAATGATGAATGAATGAAGGGATGATTGAGATAACTGAATAGGAAAATAATGAATGACAGAATAAATAAATAGGATAACTTGATAGAAAAACGATGAATGGATAATGAATGAATAAATGAGATGATTGAATAAAAAATTATGAATTGGTAAATAATTAATGAAATTATGAAATGGATGAATAGGGATATAATGAATGAATGAATAAAGGAGATGGATGAAAGAGATGACTAGATAGGAAAGTAATGAATGACTGAATAGATAATGAATGGAAATGAATGAGATAAGTAAGGAAATGTTAAAATAAGATAAAGAAAATAATCAACATTGGATTGTACGATTTAAGAACAAAAAGTGCACATTATTCTGACGTAAAACCAATAATTCTGACAAGGTTAATCAGATAGCTAAAAGCACATCTGTTAATTAGAATCACACCTTTCACCGTTATCTATAATAAAAAAACAAGAGTGATTTGATACTCAGAACTATGTCATTCAAATACCTAAAGCTACGGCGAACAAACACTAAAAATTATATCACTCAGAGAACTAAAAACATCATAACAAAACAAAAATGAAGAGAACATTCTCTCAACTAAAACCCACATCGCCTAGTCACGTAAAAATTACATTCGCTCACAAAAAAAAAAAAAAAAAATACTTTATAGACACCTGAAATTTAAGGCATTCGATCACCTAAAAAAAAAAATCTTAAGGCACTTAAAACTAAATACATTCTTTTAACTAAAACACACATGATTTAGAACACCCAAATCTTCCGACATTCCCTCTTAAAAAGAAGAAAGAGAGAAAAAAAAATAATAACAATAATAATAATAAATAAATTAATTAATTAAAAAAAATAATAATAACGAACACCCAAACCTTCCAAAATTCCCTCAACCAAAAAAAAAAAAAAAAAAAAAGAAAAAAAAAAAAAAAAAAATCACCACAAACACCCAAAACCAAACAGCCACCTCCCACCCAAAACCCACGTGACTCAAAACACCCCCAAACAACTACATCATTTACAAAGAAATCCCCTCATTCCCACAGGCATGCAGGACTTCAATTACCTCTCCTCCAACGACCTCGAAGTAACACTCGAAATCGGCTGCAATAAATACCCACCGGCTTCAGACCTCTACCAGGAATGGCTAGACAACAAGGACGCCATGTTGGAATACATGTGGCAGGTGATGATCGTATTGTTAAGGGTGTTATGTTTATTGCTGATGTTATTATATGCCTTTGAGATATTTTTTGTATGTCCTGAGGGATAATGTGGTGAGATATGAGTGATGATAGTTTGATAGTTGTGCTGTATTGATGATAGGAAGTGTAGTTCTACTTTGCTTGCGCTAGGTTAGTATTGCTCATTCTTTAGCGCTAAGTTAGCATAGCCCATGGATCTAAATTTGCTTAGCCTTAATAAGGTTAGTGTAGCCCTATGGTTTCTGCTATTTTAGTGTAGCCCCCTAGTTTTCGCCAAGTTAGCATTGTAAACATGCTTAGCAAAGAGTTAGCATAGCCTCCATATTTAGCAAAAAACAAAAAACAAAAACAAAGTCACCATAGTAAGCAAAAAATTAACCTAGCCCTATAGTAAGCGAAAAAAATAACATAGCCCCTATATTTAGCAAAAAAAGAAAAAAGAAA
>BOPN01000265.1:311247-321247 GCA_017312705.2 Penaeus japonicus
CCCCTCTTCCCCACCCTTCTGTCCCATCACCTCCCCACCCCTATCTCTCCCATCCCTCTCCTCCTCTTCCCTCTTCCCCACCCCTCCCCTCCCTACCCCTCCTCTCCCATCCCCACCCCATCCCAGCCTTCCCCACCCCCTCCTCTCCTATCTCCACCCTTCCTTTCCTTTCCCCACACCTCCCTTTCCCTCTCCTCCCTACCCCTCCTCTCCCTTCCCCACCCCATCCCTCCTCTCTCATCCCCACCCCTCCTCTCCCCACCCCATCCCAGCCATCCCCACCCCTCCCCACCCCACCCCATACCCACCCAACCTTCCCATCCCATCCCAGCCTTCCCCTCCCCTCCTCTCCCCTCTTCTCCCCACCCCTCCCTCCCCCACCCTACCCCTCCCTTCCTCTCCCATCCCCTCCCTCCCTTCCCTACCTCTCCCTACCCCTCCTCTTCCCTCCCCACCCCCTCCGCCACTCGTCTGTCCCATCACCTCCTCTCCGATCCCCACCCCACCTCTCCCTTCCCCACCCCATCCTACCCCATTCCCGCCCCTCCCATCCCATCTCTATCCCACCCCTCCTCTCCCCTCCCCACTCCTCCTCTCCCCTCCCCACCCTCCCTCTCCCCTCCCTAACCCTCCGCCACCCGTCTGCCCCGCTTCGGTTCACGTGGTGGCAGCGCGTCCGTCACCTTCCTCCCGCAGCTGAGACGACCCGACCCGTGACATGGACCACCCGGGTCTGAGTAGCCCACCCTCCTTGTCGGACTGCTAATGTGTGTGTGTGTGTGTGTGTGGTCGCATAGGCCCACCACGGAGATCGGCGCCGGTGGTCTGTCCTGGTGGGTCTGTGGGAGGGAGGGGGGGGGGTCTGTCGTGGTGGTCTGTGCTTCTGAGCTGTTCCGGTGTGGTCTGTGTCCCCCGGTGGTCTGCTTTGGTGGTCTGTCTGTCCTGAGCAGTGCCGGTGGTCTGAGGTGATGGTCTGTGCTGGTGGAACGTCCCTCCCTTGGCAGATATGTGGGCCAACCCGGAGCGGCACTTGGCACTCGGTAGTCGTGGTTGGTCGTTCGGTGTTTTCCGTATAGCATCCTTCATCCCAGAGTGCCACATATCCCAACCCCGATAGCCCGACGGGTTTTCCCTTCGGCTGATCCTTGGGTAGGCACCGAAGAAGGGGCACTACCGCCCCGGCCGTCGACCAGTCAGTCAGTCATTCGTAGGTGGTCCCGGGAAGACCACCTTCCTTGATGAATGGTAGGTGGCCTGGTAGGTAGGTAGGTAGGTCCTCTCGTAGGCCAAAATACCATAACGAGTGATGGGTGGTCTCTTAGTAGGCTCAGCCTCCGTCAGCTGGGTGGTCTGGTCCCCGCCCCGTGATATGTAGTGTGGGTGATCCCATTACTTCAGTACGGTGCATATTAACTTCAAAAAAATAAAAGAAAAAAGAGAAAAAAAGGGCTACAGGAAGTACTAAATTCCCGCTGGAGAATGGTCGAGGGCGGACCCGAGCGGTAATGCACCAGAAATATGCGCAAAACTATGCAATCTATGGCTGGCGACGACGTCCCGTGCTCTGGCCGCCCGTGTGAGGGAGGGAGGGACTAGTCGCGCTG
Organism: Penaeus japonicus; assembly: GCA_017312705.2. NCBI lineage: Eukaryota > Metazoa > Arthropoda > Malacostraca > Decapoda > Penaeidae > Penaeus > Penaeus japonicus. Next base: position 312,852 of record BOPN01000265.1, read on the forward strand.
TATCACGGATAATTATGATTTCACGCCCCGACACGGATGGTTTCGTAAGTGATTTAGATTACCGTCCTTTTTTTTTTTCTTTTTTTTTTTTTTTGGTTATTTCTCGTAACCATTCTGCGGGAACTTATTTTTAAGGTCATTTTAGACTTAGGTGATTCTAAGAATATTTACATATATCAGAAAAGAAGAAAAGAAAAAAAGGGAAACCCCCGATTACGAACGGACGAGTTTCGTCAGGAATAACTTTGAGGGATAGTGCATGACCGACCGACCCACTTCGAGTCCCGAATTCCGGCCGTCCTGGGAGGTCCCATGAACAGGCCTCGTGAGTAGGCCCACCCTTCACGTCGGGAAGAGTGGAAGAGTGGGTGGTCTGGCGTAAGCAAACCTAGGCTGAGGATGGAAATGGAGGAAGGAGGGCGGAGGGCGGAGGGGGGAGGAGGGAGGAAGGAGGAGGAGGGGGGAAGGGGGGTGTTTGTGTGGGGTCTATGGTCTTCCAAGGTCTCGACAGCTACGGGTCTTTTAGCCTGGGAGGTCTTTAGGGAGGATGGGGGAGGGGGGAGGGAGCAGGGAGGGAGTAGGGGAGGGGGGCAGGAAAGTTTAAAGGGATTTGGTCAGCTGATTATGGCTTCCGTGATAGGACCCTCCACGATGAGGAGAGGGCGACCACACGCACGCACAGACACGCAGATGTGTGTGTGTGTGTGTGTATGACGCATCCATCTGCACGCACACACATACAGACACACGTACCGATATAGATGCATACACATACAGAAACACACACACACACACATACGCGAATACGATCAGTAGCCTGATGTTTTAGATTAGTCATTGTCAGTTAAGTCATTAGTATTTTCCACCACACGATCCCCCCCCCCCCACGGGAATGTTTTGACTATGTCAAACCAAGAACCACAGACCCTGCCCTGTTTACTCTTCGTAGTGAAAGTTCAATATGGTTCTTTTCATAAACTTGTTATTCTTTTTCAAAATGTTTCATTCGCTTTATGCAGCTTCAATTAGATGATTTAGGTTAGAAGAATAGTTGTGATTTTGATCGAACGATTATGATGGTGGTGGTGATTATGATGATGGTGATGATGATGATGAAAATTGTCATAGTAAAGGATGAGGATGTTGATTGTAAGAAAGGAAGAAAATGTGATTTGTAATAATGATGATAGTTATGATAATAGCGATAGTAATAATTGCAGAACTGCTACTCATAATAAAGGTAATGATGATAGTGATGATGATTGTGATGATAATACTACTACTCATTATTGTACATAAAATGATAATGACAATAGTGTCATTATACCGATATCATCACAAAAACAATGATAACAACAATGCTAATGGTAATATTTACGATCATAATAAGGATAAATCTCTCCTACTTTCTTAGCAGCATAATGATAATGATAATCAGTACCATTATCATAATCATCACCGTAATCATGATCATTATGATTATCATAATCATTATACGTATAATCATCATTACCATCATCATCACTACCACAATAATTTTTTATTCATTATTATTTTTTTATCAAATTTATTAGTATGAAGATTCCCACGAGAATTTCTAATATTAATAGCATTGTTATTCCCAATATAGTACTATTAGGCATAACGGCGGTGGGAGAAGCCATTGCTGTATGGAGGGGGAGTCCTAGGAAGAGATAAACATGACGAATTCTGGCCTCTAAGCACTAGCATTATTGCACCAGTGTCATTGACTTTCCTGGTAAAATATTAATGACGATATTTATAACATTTGTAAGAAAAAAGTTCATACTATTACAGCTCCTTTAACAATCGGCTTTTTCATTTCACGTTTATCTCCCTATGAATGTGGTGTGTGTTTATTAACTACGTTTCTAGCCATATTTAATAACCTAGAGTTATTTCGACTTGGTTTCATTTTACCGTTTATTTTATCTCCCTGTGTGTATATGCGTGTGTGCGTTTTGTGATTATTCATCAGTCAAATGGTTTGGAAGTTAGTAAAGTCAGCTAAAGTTAATATAAGTTAGCTTGTGTGAAATATTTAATACAACTTATTCATTACTAACATACTATACAATACATGATACACTTTGATAGGTAATCTATTTATAATCTTTATAATCTCCCTTTCCTCCCTGCCAACTTCCTCTCTTTCTCTCTCCTTCTCCCTTTCCCCCTCCCTCCATTCTTCTCCTATACCCTTTCCCTCCCAATTCCTCACCCACCACGACTCACCACTCAATATTCCCCTCCAGGACGTCTACGAGGACTACCCCATTCCCCAGGAGGAGCTCCCCCTCGAGGAAGAGATTCTAGGTCGACTTCGAAGCTTCAACCGACTCCGCTACTGAACTTCGAATCCCGTCTCGACACAAGCTTCGAGTCGTCTTAGCCTCGGGTCTCGTAACGACATCTGAGGGGGATTGATGGCTTATTGTCTTTTTTGTTTTTCATATATATTTATTTATCTGAAGAATATATATATGATTGGTTAATTGCGACGGACTTATTGGTTAGTTATATGCCATTCAATGTAGTAATTTCGTCTCGAATATCTCAACATCGGCTGGATTTTTGAGTCTGTCTGTCTCTTCATTTGATTTGTTTTTGGTTGCTCGACACCTTTATGATGAATGAATGGCTATTTACCTATTTATTTATTGTTATTTATCAATTATTATATACTGAAACCAGTTGATTATATTTGTTTTGGATTCTGGTTTGGACTCTTATATTTTAAATCAATTTTGACATTCCAATAATAACGAACGTTTTTTTTTCTTCAAAAGACGCGTTCAGTTGGATCTTTTTTTTTATTTCATCATTTAAACAAACAAACAAACAAGAAAAGAGACGACTTATATATAAAAAACAACAACTAAATAAACATATCGAGGCCCAACTTTATGAATATGCAGGTGTGGCACGCAAAAACAAACAAACAAACACGTGAGTTATTAAAAAAAAAAAAAAAAAATAACAGTAAAACATCATAATAAAAAGGCGATTGTACATGGACATCATAACATTTGAATTTAACATTATGTACATTTTGTGAACACTGTCGAAAAAAAAACAATGGAAGGCAGTTCAAAATAGTAATATTTCACGGGAATATAGTTTGATCAAGTGCAATCTAATATTTCAAATATTCTTATGATATAACGAGGAATATATATATATCCCTGAATTACGGAGAATGACGTTAGTATAATTACCATAGAAAAGCTCTCCTTATATAATTCATTAGACACCATAATTGCGTAGTAATACATGCTATTACTTATTTGTCTGTTTAACCTAACACTCTTGTTTGCGAATATTACTGCATGTTATTGCATATTACATTATCATCTTTACAGGTACATTAAACCTGTAAAAAACATCTGTAAATATACTTTAGAAACACAGTTATGGATTGCAAACATGAATACGTATTGCAAGAAGACATCAAGCTGATATGTGCTTGAGGTGGACATCTACTTATTTTTTAAAGATAAATTGTCAATATTTTTTTTCATTGCTTATATTATCCTTTTTGTGATTATTGTTATTGTTATTATTGCTATTGGTGTTAAAGTAATATTATTCTCTTATCAATAATGTTATTGTTATTATTATCATTTTTATTATTATTATTATTATTATTATCGCTATCCTCATTATTATTATTATTATTATTATTGTTATTATTATTATTATTATTATTGTTATTATTATTATTATTATTATTATTGTTATTATTATTATTATTATTATTATTATTATTATTATTATTATTATTATTATTATTATTATTATTATTATTATTATTATTATTATTATCATCATTATCTTCATCATCATTACTGTCATTATCATTACTATTATCATTATTATTCTTATCATTACGATTATTATTATTATTATTATTATTATCATTATTATTATTATTATTATTATTATTATTATTATTATTATTATTATTATTATTATTATCACCATCATCATCATTATTGTTGTTTATTATCTTTATTATTATTTCCATTATTATCATTATTATTATAATATATATCATAACATCATTATGATGATTATCTTCAATAATTGTTATCGGCATCATTATAATACTAATAATTAATACTAGTATGTTGATTATGATATTTATATTATGATTATTATTTTTGTCATTAATAAGCTTTGTTATTAGAGAAAGCCAGGGAAGAGAGAGAGAGAGGGCGAGAGGAAAGTGGTGTGAGTGAGTGAGTGAGCGAGTGTGCGAGAGAGATAGAGAGAAAGAGAGAAAGAGAAAGAGAAAGAGAGAAAGAGAGAGAGAGGGAGAGGGAGAGGGAGAGGGAGAGAGGGAGGGTGAGGGAGAGGAGAGGGAGAGGGAGAGAGGAGGAGGAGGGGAGGAGGATGGGAGGAGGGGAAGAGGGAGATTAAAAAAAATAGTATTAAAAAAACAAAAAAAAAACAAGAACGAAAGAGGGAGAGAGCGGGAGGTGGATGAGAAAAGAGAGGGAATATAAAGAGGAGTGAGGGAGAGGGGGGAATTGGGGAGGGAGGGAAACGAGAGGGAGGGAGGAAGGGAGGGAGGGAGAAGGGAGTGAGTGAGAGGGGAGGAAGGGAGTGAGTGAGAGGGAGGGAGGGAGAGAGGGAGGGAGGGAGGGGAGGGGGGGAGAAAAGAGAGAAGGAAGAATTGGGGGAAACTAAGGGAAGGAGGGAGGGAATGGGGAGAAAGGGAGGGAGGGAGGGAGGGAGGGAGAAAGGAAGGGAGGGAGGGAGGGAGGGGGGGAGGGAGGGAGGGAATGGAGAGAAACTAAGGGAGGGAGGGAGGGAGGGAGGGAGGGAGGGAATGGGGAGAAAGGGAGGGAGGGAGGGAGGGAGGGAATGGGGAGAAAGGGAGGGAGGGAGGGAGGGAGGGAGGGAGGAAGGGAGGAAGGGAGGGAGGGAGAGAGGGAGGGAATGGGGAGAAAGGGAGGGAGGGAGGGAGGGAGGTGAGAACCGAATGATGTCAGGGATGTCAATAATGTCACAGGGATCTCCCTTGAGTCACACTACACATTTCCCATTATGGTAAAAATCTATAACGCCCTTTATCATCTAGTTTCAAATACTTTTTTTCAGAAAAAAAGGTTTATCAGTCTTCAAAGATAGTATCCATGTATTTGTAACTCAGGTCACATATTGATCATTACTTCGAAAAAAAAAAAAAAAAAAAATGAAACGAGAGAAGAGTGCAGAGATGCCTACGTTTTTTGAGTGAATATTTGTCACTATATCAAGGTTTGTATATGGAAAAAAAAACATATCATTCCATACATACATGAATTTTGTGAAACATATGAATAGACATCCTTTGTAGATAATAAATGGTTTAGTCTTAGGTAATCATTATATCATCTCCCTGTCCAGTTGCTGTGCACCCTTTGTGAGTGCTTGTCTGGCTGAGACATATATATATATATAGATCGAAAATGGTTATAAAAAACATATATACATATATATCTATAAAGAAACATGATTTATTTACTACTAGCATGATCGTAAATGACCTGGCTTTAGTATGACGGATTCACAATAATATCGTCAAACTGAAAAGATGATTGTGAAGAATCCCTTCATTATTGGTCGCGCCATATAGGCCTATGTTTAGTCTAATGACAATAATCCTTCAAGATACACATAGATCACTGTAGCTGTATACATGCATTTGTCACTGATATCTCCTAACCATCAAGTCAATGATTTTTCTTGTACAATGAACCGAAAATCGTCACCTGTTACGTCTTTTCTGTAATACTTTGGCTGGTATATGTATTATATGGAGGGGGACGATTACTTGTTGTCAGGGTCGGATGTGTACGGAAATTCGCTATGTATACAGTATTACCATAGTTCAAATTATATCCGATTATTTATTCAGCGTGCTTTTAATACTCCTTTATCTCATATCGTTGTAATTATGATAAAGCTGCAATGTTTGAGAAATAATGCCCTCTTTAAATGGTTGTGGAAGAGAGAGTGAGAGAGAGAGAGAGAGAGAGAGAGAGAGAGAGAGAGAGAGAGAGAGAGAGAGAGAGAGAGAGAGAGAGAGAAAAAATACAGACCCCCATCTCTCCCTCACTTTGTCTCTCTATTTCTCTTTTATCTCAATCTTTTTATTAATCTCTCTTTTCCTTCCTCTCTCTTTAAAACTATCCATCCTTTCCCTTCTCACACACAAATAAAATAAGAAAAAAAAGGGTGATTAATGATATGAGGAACTTATCTCTGACTCTCTCTGTTATTGTCTATCAATCTATTGGACACACATACTTGCTAAGGTACAGGCAAAGGGAAGAAATCCTCTTTTAGATCTCTTCAAGTTAACCTATGCTACAGGCACTCTGCCTACCTCCTGGAAACAGGCAACCACCATTTCCATTCCAAAACCAGGACGCCCAGACGAATTTAGACCAATCTCACTAACATCCTGTCTCTCCAAAACCTGTGAAAGAATCCTTCTCACTCGTCTTCTTTATCAGACCAAAGACCAAATTCATCCATCTATCTTTGGTTTCCAGAAAGGGAAAGGAACACAAATGTGTTTAGCACAGTACCTAAATGGAAGCAAAGCACAGTCTTCCTACTTCATAGACTTTAAAGGTGCTTTTGACAGAGCTTCTCCAATAGCAATGCTCCATGAATTAACTCTCTTGGGAGTTAAGGGAAAGCTACTGTTATGGATAAAGGACTATTTATCTACAAGGAAAGTTAAAGTATGGTACCAAGGTACCTTTAGTGCTTTCGGTAAACTAGAGTTAGGTACCCCACAAGGGGGAGTATTGTCCCCTACACTATTTAATATACTTATGCACTCTATCTGCAAACTGAACAATGAGTTAGGAGACCTATGTAATATCATATCATATGCGGATGATATCCTCATCCAAGTCTTTGATAGGGGGGAATATGTACTCAGGAGATTCAGCAAAAAGTGTGCTTCTCTTGGCCTCATAATCAACCCTATCAAAACCAAACATATATCCAGACCTCGCCAACTGCCCTATATACCAAGCTTAGGTGGACAAGTTATTGCAAGGACTGACTCCTACAGGTATCTTGGTGTTCTGGTGATTGCTCCACACCTCATGTCACGCAATTCTCGTTTCACCCAGGAAATTATTCACGATATCAAAGAACGTTGCTTGGAACGTTTAAGACCATTACAATTTAATGTAACAGATACGTTGGTGCCTCCCTCAGAGTCCTGAGATTGATGTATATTTCCTTGGTTCGATCCGTGATTGACTATGCGAGTCCGGTTCATAGTCTGTTACCTCCAAATGCCCTCAAACCCCATGAAAGTTCTACAGAACAAGGGTATGATAATTATACTCGGTTGCCCAATGACTGCCAAAGTTCTGGTCATGAGGAAAGAATTAGATCTCCCCACAATCCACAGTCGTGTTACCCAAATTAATACCGTTCTTGGTACTAGAATCTTGCAGCTCCTACCCAAACCACAGATCTCCCAAGCTCTGGCAAATGAGATCAGTCACAGAGTCAGGTTTGCTCGGCCTCGATATTCCAATCTAATGCACTCCAACTTAGAATGGAAAGCCAAAACTGCCCAGACCATCCTCAGCTTCAATGTGTGGAGCATTGATGCTCTTGATATCTCAGAAACCAAACTATCTACATCATGGCATAGAACTCATGCATATGTCCATATTGACAAACTGCCAGGACCTAAATCCATGATTTTGACATCAGAACTGAAGTCTCATTACCTGATGGTGAACCCCCACTTGCAATCTACTGTGATGCCTCCACTGATTCTCATGGAGCGGCTGGGATTGGAGTCTTAATTCCCGACATTTCTTATAGAGAAAGTGTGCGGATTTCAGACTGGGCAAGCACAACTGATGCTGAATCCTTAGCCATATACCATGCCATAAAGGAAGGTAGTGAACAGGGGCGCCACTTGGCTGTCTTTTCTGACAGTCAGGGTGCCCTCTATAGACTCACTGCATCTAACCCAGGAAACATGGTACCTAAAAACATCCTACATCAAATTTCCAGACTCTCAGAGCAGGGTATACAAGTGTCATTGCACTGGATACCGTCTCATATAGGAATACCATCATGTGAAAAAGTTGACCAGTTAGCCAAATTCGCACTTTCCTATGAAGAACCACACTATACTATACCATTATCTCTTACTTACTTAAAGACGTATTAATAGCTGTTTAAGAGATTATGAGGATCAGGTATGGGATACAGAAAAGATGAAAAAGAATGGACATGGCACTATCTGGCATTATGAAAGTATTGCCGGGACATCATACATGGACAAGCCCTATGAAATTTATAAAGGTCTGTCACGGAGGCAACAAGTTATACTAACCAGG
>BOPN01000265.1:336247-351247 GCA_017312705.2 Penaeus japonicus
CTGGTCTCCTGGTCTGGTCTCTTGATTTGACCATTTGTACAGGTGTCTTACATAGGGGGATAATAAAGTGTACGTGTTATTTTCGTCCCCTCGCGTTAATTAATTATGCTCGAGAGAAAACGCTTGATCACACTGGGGTTATGGTGGGTGTATGAGAAAGACACGGGACCACTCCCAAGGTCCCTTTGCTTGTTGTTTTGAGAATTTGGTCCTATTTTGGGTTTACTCGCCTTTGTTGTCGGAGATGGCTAACTTTTTTTTTTTTTTTTTTTTTGAGGAGGGGAGGGGGGTTGGTTGGTTGGTTGGTTCTGCACTTTTTCTTCTCTTTATTTTACTCCCTTTCTTTCTTTATTCTCTATTTATCTGTTTTCCTTCTCATACCCTTCTCTTTCTTTCTCCTTTTCTAGTTCTATTTCTGTCTGTCTCTCTCTCCTTCTCTTTGTCTCTCTCTCTCTCTTCATCTATTTGTCTCTCCCTCTCCCTTTACCCCCTCTTTCTCTTTCTCAATCTCTTCTCTCTCATATAACTCTCTTTCTGTGTTTCTCTTCCTTTTCTTTCCCTCTACCCCTGTGTGTGTCTCTCTCTCTCTCTCACTTTTTTTTCCCTTCCTCTATTTTTGTGTCTCTCCTTCCCTCTCTTTTTCAGGCTTTCTCCCTCTCTCACTCTTTATTCTCTCCCTCTACCTCTTTGTCTCTGTCTCTCTCCCTCTATCTTCTATCTCTTTCTCTGTCTCTCTCTCTCACACAGCTTTTCACTCTTTCTTCCATCCCTCATCCTCCTTTTTTTACCCCCAGTCCTCTCTCTCCCTCTTCCTTTCTCTCTCTCTCTCTCTCTTCCTTCTTTTTCTCCCTCATTCTCTCACTCACAATACACCCACACGAATTAACACACTAAAAGGGTAATAAAACGACGAAGCATTTACGAATATTACGAATTTTAATAATCTGCTTTTCTTTGATGAAGCAGTTTATAAAAAATATTTTTTAGCACATTAGCAGTGTTGAGAGTATGCTTGAGAGAAGAAAATATGTCTTTTTTTTCAAATATACATGATTATCCAGAATAAAAAGGAAATCTGCCAATATAATAGATTCATATTGTATTTTGCACGCTTTGAGCAGCATTGAATATGATATACGTGATATATATATGATGTATATAATACAAGATGTATAGAGTACGTCTGATTATGGTATTCCTGCATGGAGAAGCAGGCGGAAGACTATAAGAGAAAGGCCTTCCGTTCTTCGAGGTCATTTTCGTCACCCAAGACCAGCGCGCCTGCCCCCTCCCCCCCCTTCCCAGCCCCTCCTCCCTGCCCTCCCCCCTGGCACGTGGAATGTTGCCTGCGTGCACGCTCGCACGCACTCGCTCTCCCGCCCACTCGCCAGTCGCCAAGACCGAACGAGTGGCGGCGGCTTCGGTGGCGGCGAGTGTTGCACAGGCACGGAGCACAGGGTCGCCAGCGAGCTACCCGCGTGTTCTCGGTGGCCAGGGGGGTGAGGGGGGGTTGTGGGAGGGCCATGGGGTATGGGGGGTGGGGGTGAAAAATAAGGGTTGGGGAAGAGAAATGAATGATTGAGGGAAGAGGAATTGATGAAGGTAGGTAGGAAGGCGCGTGGTCTTTTTCAATGGGCGTCGTTTGAAATAATAAAAAAGGGGAAAGGAGAAAGGGAAAGGGATTCACTTGTTTTTTTCTTCGAAGGGAAGAGAATTTTTGTTTCAAAATCTCTTTCGTCGTTTGGGGGGAGGGGAAAAAAGTAGAAAATAAAAGTTCGTTTTCGTTTCAAGTCGTCGAAAAAAAGTTGTGTGTGATCGAGTGTGGCGGTAGTGTGGTGGGCAGCGTGAGTGTATATATATATATACAGAAAACGGTGAATTCGTGAAAAAAAAAATCCATTCCTTTTTTTTTTCCAACAGATGGCTCTTCTTCCATCTTCCATCGATGACGTGACGTGGTTCCACATTCCATCATGGCTTCCATCAACCATTGATCCATCAACCAACCATCATCATCATCAATTATCATCACCATTATTATTATTATTATCATCATCGCCATTATCTTTTGGTGTTGCCAGAGTCAGAGTTGTGTGAGTGAGTGACCGGTCTCCGCTCTCTAGCTCTGCCCCACCCCACCGCAGCCGTCCGTTCTGAGGGGAAACGAGAGAAAAGGGGATAACGAACCTATTTTAATATGAGGATGTGAGAAGAAGAATGGTTGGTGTGGTTATTTTAATGAGAGAAAAGGGGATAACGAACCTATTTTAATATGAGGATGTGAGGAGAAGAATGGTTGGTGTGGTTATTTTAACGAGAGAAAAGGGGATAACGAACCTATTTTAATATGAGGATGTGAGGAGAAGAATGGTTGTTGTGGTTATTTTAACGAGAGAAAAGGGGATAACGAACCTATTTTAATATGAGGATGTGAGGAGAAGAATGGTTGTTGGGGTTATTTTAACGAGAGAAAAGGGGATAACGAGCCTATTTTAATATGAGGATGTGAGGAGAAGAATGGTTGGTGTGGTTATTTGAACGAGAGAAAGGGGGATAACGAACCTATTTTAATATGAGGATGTGAGGAGAAGAATGGTTGTTGGGGTTATTTTAGATGGTATTGGTGATTGTTGAGGGCTTATGAGGATTAGAATTGTAGTTGATGGTTGTTAAGATGAGAGATTTTGGATGATAATCGTGGTGATTGGAATACTGATGATGATGATGATAAAATTGAAATACATATGATGATGATGAAATTGTCAATAACAACAATAACAATAAGGATAATAGTAGTAGTATGATGATGATGATGACGAGGATGGTGATGCTATTAATAATATCAATGATATTGGTGATGTCGATGATGCTTTCACTAATAATGATAATAATAACAACAATATTATCGAAAAATGAGGATGATTATGATAATGATAGAATAAAAGAAAACGACTTGATAAAGATGACACAGGAAATCATATTGTGATAGAGTGCATAAATTACCCAAACAAAAAAGGTAAATTAGTAAATAATGAGCAAATAGATATAAATGACAAGTGCACATCAAGTTCAAAACATGAAACATTCAGATGTAATAAAATTTTATGGCAAAATTAAGATAACAATATATATATATATATACAAATTAACTTATCTTCTTTTATTACTTTCTTTTCTTTTGTTCAACAAGCAGGCATACATGCAAACTGAAAGGCAAGCTTTCAAAAAAGACCCTTTTCGAAAGCACTCAGGTACTACCACCTACCTAAGTAATTCCAGTAAGAAGTCGGTCGTGACGAGCTAACTCATCACATGGTCGTTGTAAGTTGAAAATCCGATACGTAAAGAAAATCTCTCTCTCCCGGGCACTCGGCCGCGGGAGAGCTAGTAAGGACGGCTTCAGTATTACTTGGTAACACTTTTTTCTTGTTCGTGTGTGCAGGTGCATGGCATCACTGTGTGGCCGGGGGGCGAACCCTCTTCGCCGCCAGCCAAGGAGGTCGCAGTCTGGCTTGACGTGTTTCTCGTCTTTGTCTCGTCTACGTGTTCTTTCCTTTTTCACTTCCGTGGGCTTTGCTTTCTTGTAAGTTTTTTTTTTTTTGGGGGGGAGGGAGGTTTTTCCCCCCCTTCCCCCCACCATGTCCACCCGACGCCCCAAATGTTCGAGTTTTGTTTTTGTTTTTTGTCTGGGGGTATCATCTCCACCTTCCGTCTTCTTCCTCTTCTTCTTCTTCTCCATCTTCTTCATCTTCTTCTCCTCTCCTGTCCCTCTTCTTTTCCTCTTTGGGGAGGTGGGGAGAGAAAAGAAAAAAGAAAGATAGTTGGGAGGATCACAGGACGGTGATAGATGAAAGGAAAGAGGCAGGATGAAGGAATGATGGGGTCGCGAGAGAGTGTGTGACATGTAAACGTGCTTCAGAATTATCCGAATAGAACGCGGTCGCTCGTTAAGGCCTCGCGTGAGGTCCGCGTGAGAGTTGGAGTCGCACCGGCAGTAGTAACGACAGCAACGCCAGGAGCTCGGGCGGTCGACGAGACCTTTTGCCTGTGACGTGATGTCGCAAGCATCTCTCTCCTGTTTTGGGCGTATTGGTTGTTATTTTCACAAATCGAGAAATGACTTTTTTTTTCATTCTTTCTTTCCGTCGTGTCAGGGAGACAACACAGCCATGGCACCTGGACGCGAAAACAACACTGTTGACAACAACAAAGGATACTTGGGGACTTCAAGAGGGCGTGTAAAGTTCCCCTAGACAGCCTGCTGTCAGGGACTCTCGTAGGAGTGCTGAGGTTAGGGGAAGGATGTGTACTGGCAGGGGAGGACACCGGCGCCCCCTGGCCTGCCTATCGTGTGAAACGTGGGCCGTGCTTGCACGCAGGCACGCCCGGGATGAACTGCGACGACACTGGCTTTAACACGCAGGTGGGTTAACATGGAACACATACATGGGAAGGGTGGGGGGGGGGAGGGGAGGGGTTAAACAGTATACAAACACCTTCACAAACACGAAGGGAAAGATACATATAAAACGACGACGACTAACTACTAACAGACATGGGGTCGGTGGCATATCGAAGAGTCGTCTACTCCACGACGGCGCACACGGGGGTCCCTCGGCGAGGAGGTCGTGTGAGGCCGCGTGACTTAGCGGGTCAGAGGGTAGTGTAGACTCGAGCCTGCTCTGACGGGTAGCTTCGGGATAAACGGGGAGCTGCAGCTACTCGACCAGCGCACCTAGTGGGTGTTGGGGGGCAGGGAGCCCACCAGCTGCGGGAGCGCTGCGGTCTGGGGGGAGGGGGGGGGGGGATTTCGCTGTCCAGTGAGGGTCTGATTAATCTTTTTTTTTTCACCAATTCGGGTTGTGTCCACCTTGGCGACATCTCCTGTGTCCTGCCTACAGTGTGCTCAAGGTCTGCGACTTTGGGTTAGGAAACCCAGGATATGTTTCGTGTGTTAAGGGCATCCGAGGACGCCCCTCGTCTCTACAGGAACCCTAGGAATCCTGACGTGTTTCGGCGGGGCAGGGGGGGGAGGCGCCCCCTCGCTCTGCCCTCGCCATCGTTTCGAACAGGGAGAGAGGAATGTTTCTGGAGTTTTGTACCTAAATCGTTCATCCACATCTCATAAAATCGTTGCAATCGCCAACATTTTTCTTCTTTACGAAAATAAAAGCTAATAAAAATATATATGTATGGATCAAGTATTACAAACACCTTTCAGAGTTTCAAAAAAAAAAAAAAAAGACGAGGAAAGAAGGGAAACGGTAGGAAGTATTCTACACTTCCGATATGCAATCTAGAAACTTCTAGGAACCCTTCTAGTAACCAGGTCCTTAGAGTTTTCCTTTTTCTCGCAGAAACGCAAAAAAGAACACGCACACTACATGTTATATATATATTCATAAAAACACCCGACACTCAATATATAACACGGGGATTTGAGAAGGACAAGGAAAATAAAGTGAGGGAAACACGTGTTATATTGGACACGGCGGCGAAAATCCTGCCTATTTAGGTTGGTGAAAACGCTTGTTTTTTTTTCAATGGAGAAAAAAAAATCTCTTATACCAAGAAGAAAAGAAACACGAGGTCCTGTATGTGAGATATAACAAACATGCAACGAAAAAAAAAAAAAAAAAAAAAAAAAAAAAAAAAAGTGTAGACCATCAGCAAAAAATTACAATGCAAGCTCAACTTAGTGTTGTGGGGTCGTCGGCCACGATATGCCGCGACGAAAGCATCCTTATCTTTAGCAGATTTATATCAAAAGGAGAAAGAGAGAGAAAAAAAAAAAAACAATTGAAAGTAGCGGTCCTAGGCCGTAACAGCTCTTTCTCTAACTTGACGAGAGGTCCGACAGACCGTATTGAAAGACCACCGATAAAGAACCCACAAAAGAGGGTTTATAAAGTAAGACCCGCGCATACGCTCGTAAATATATATCTTTCATTTATTTTTCTTATAAAATATCTAGCTAGGCCTATTTAAAAAAAAAAAAATACCTGCTGGCTTTCGGGAGGGGCTTCCTACCAGCCTCCTAGCGCGGGTCACATGCTACTGTAGGTGCACGGAGGGAAAAACTGGTTGGTGTGCATGTCGGTCACGTAAGCCTGGTCCTCCCGTCCGCAACCATTGTTATTATTATTGTTGTTGTTGTTGTTGCCATTATTGTTATTTTGGGCGGCGGGCTGGCCATAGGCGTCACCACAAGCCAGGTTTCCGGGCTGCGGGTGGGCGTGGGTGGCGAGCGGGGACGGAACGGGCGGGTGGCGGCCGCCGTAGGGACTGTACCGCACCAGCCCAGTGCCGCCGCGGGCCTTCGGGCTGGTGTACAGGGCTTTGAGGGGCGGCAGGGCGTTGGGCGGCGTGAACTCGTGCTGGCGCGTGGCGGGGCCGAGGCACTGGTAGCCGTACCCTGCCGCCTTGCTCGCGCACGGGGTGGGGGACGGGGACGGCGCCGGGGAGGGCGGGCAAGGGAAGTGCTTGCTCTCAGACGTCGGCGCTGACGAAGGGTGGGGCAAGGAAGGGCGCGCGTGAGGATACTGGTACGGGTGGTGGCGCTGCGCCTGGCCGCCCGACGCGCTGTATTTCGGCGCTAGGAACTGCGCGGAGGAGGAGGATGAGGACGAGGAGGAGGCGGACGAAGCGGAGGAAGAAGGGGAGGACGTGGGAGTGGAGGGGGACGAGGAGGAGGGACACCCAGGCATCCCGGGAGGTGAGGAACAGGGGATGGAAAGGGGCTTGTAGAGGGCGGAGGGCGGACTACACAGAGGGGGGGACGTGGGACTCTCCGACGAACACGAAGAGGAGGAAGAGGTAGAAGAGGAAGAAGAAGAGGAGGACGAAGAGCAAGGGGAGATGAGACCCGCGTCGGGGGACTCTGCTGGCGTGACGATGACGAGGGGAGGCTTCGGAGGCTGCTGGGACGAGCGCGTCGACGGGGCGGCGCCCTTGGGACACCGGGGCGGGTGCCGGCACGACGCCCGGTGGTTGGGGTCCCGAAGGATCTTCTCCAGCTTCATCTTCTCGGACGTGAGGCGCTGAATCTCCGTCTTGAGTCGCACGTTCATGTCTTCCACCGACTCCGATTCCTAAAGGGCGGACAAGGAGTCATTCCACTTAAGTATCCAATTGTATATATATGTGTGTATATATATATATATATATATAATATATATATATATATATATATATATATATATATATATATATATATATATATATATATATATATATATATATATATATATATATATATATATATATATATATATATATATATATATATATATATATATATATGTGTGTGTGCGTGTGTGTGTGTGTGTGTGTGTGTGTGTGTGTGTGTGTGTGTGTGTGTGTGTGTGTGTGTGTGTGTGTGTGTGTGTGTGTGTGTGTGTGTGTGTGTGTGTGTGTGTGTATATATACACATGTGTGTATAATGCATGTGCGCGTGCGTATTCGTGTGTCCGTGTGTGTGTCTGTGTCTATGTATGTATATGTGCAATATATATCCATGAAAAACAAGAAAAAGAGGAAAAAGATACGAACTGTCATGAGCACGATGGTCTTCTCTTTCTTCTTGTTACGACACTTGGTTGCAGCGATCTTGTTCCTCTCCCGTCTTCGGCGCCGTCGCTCCTCGTCTTCCTCCGTCAGCTGGGAGGAGGAGGAGAAGGAGGAGGAAGAGGAGGTCACCAAGAAATTAATTCGTGATTACAGCGAAAGAGTGAAAGTTGTGGAAAAGGGCGGAAGCAGTGTGGCAGATGATGGGTGTGATGTAAGGGCGAGAAAAGGAATAATTCATGCGAATAGGTAAGTGGAGAGCTGTGGAGATGAATGATTGCAGTGTTGCAGATGATGAATAGATGAATAATGAAAGGAGAGCTGCGGGGATTCATATATCATAGCGTAAAGAGATCAAAGCACAATCACATAAAATATATAGTCGTCTTTTTTATATAACACACGCCATAGACATCCAAAGACATCCCAAATTGAAAATGAATTCCCCAATCGCAAAGAAACGTCCCCCCAAAAAATCAAATCCCCTCTAAAATAGACCCCCCTAAAAAGACAACAACAGCAAAAGCGCTCAACTCACGTCATCAGTCTCGCCCTTGATAAGTTTGCTTTCGTCGAGGAAGTTATCGTGGTTGTCGACGCCCGCCGCCTGTAGCTTCGTGCGGATCTGTAGCTTGAGGCCTTCCTTGATGAGCGCTGACTTGGTTGCTTCCACTGTGCTGACGGGGGAGGGGAGGTCGGGGGTAGAGGGCGGGGAGGACCCAGCCAGGGGACCTCCCATGCCTGAGGTGCCGGGGGACCCGCCCACCAGACCACCTCCTCCGCCTCCGCCTCCTCCTATACCCCCTCCTCCTCCTGGGTATGGACCTCCTCCTCCTACTCCTCCTTCTCCTCCTCCTCCTCCTCCTCCCGTGCCACCAAGGGATAGGTGACGTGGTGTGTTGTGCTCATTCCTGCCTCTTCCAATTGGAC
The DNA here is from genome assembly GCA_017312705.2 of Penaeus japonicus. NCBI lineage: Eukaryota > Metazoa > Arthropoda > Malacostraca > Decapoda > Penaeidae > Penaeus > Penaeus japonicus. Next base: position 344,744 of record BOPN01000265.1, read on the forward strand.
CTTCCTGAGGGCTGAGGGTGGTGACTGCTCCTCCATCCTCCAGGGGACTGCCTAGCTCGCTCACGGGGCTCACCAGGGACCCGCCCTCCACCTGGGCCGACGGAAAGAGGACTCAGTGCTCTGCTATACAGTATATCTATCTATCTATCTCTCTATCTATCTATATACAAACGCACACACACACACACACACACACACGCATACATACTCATAAATGTATGTATCTCTCTATCTATAAATATATACATAAATTAATATACATATATATGTACATACACATATTTGACATATATTTGTCTAAAAAGAAATCACTCCCACAGCCAAACACGCGCACCCATCCACCCCTCCCCCCTCCCCCCCCACACAAACAAACACACACACCCCTACACACACACACACAAACACACACACACACACACACCCCTACACACACACACCCCTTCATCTCCCGACCCTTCCACCCACCCACAGGAAAACAAAACCTCAGCACTCTTACCTGCGTCTGGTAGTGGGCGTAGGAGTGCGGGAGGGGCGGGCTGGTGAGGTTGATGAGGGAGTTAAGGATTTCCGGTGTCTTGGGCGTGGTGCAGGACCCCTCCGCCGCAGAGGGGGGAGGGGTCAGATTAACATTCAGGTACATGGTGTATTGCAGAGCCTATGGGGAAGGGGAGAGAGAGAGGAAAATATTGGTATTAATGTGATGGTATTTGTGGTGTGGTTGTGATGGTGTGGTTGTGTTTGGGTTCTTTGGGTGTTTGTAAGTGTGTGTGCGTGTTTGTTTGGATGTGTGTGCGTGTGTATATGTGTGTTTGTTTGGATGTGTGCGTGTGTATTTGTGTGTGTGTGTAGTTGTGTGTGTGCATGTGTATATGTGTGTGTATTTGTAAGTGTGTGTGTGTGTTTTGTATATGTGTGTGTGTATGTGGGCACGCGCGTGTGTATTTGTGTGTGTGTATTTATATAAGAGCAAAATTATAATTCACAGAAGACAAAGAAAAGTTACTAGCCACAACATATGCAACATACATCAAAACATTTCTTGCAAGCAAAAGCTAATTGCAATCACGGTCAGATCTTTCACTCGAAAAGTAAGACAATTTTTTCAATATATTTTCCTTCTTTTTTTCTCTTTAATATTTGTGATACGATAATATTCTTTCGCTAAACGTTTATCCATTTTTTCTTATAATCAGCATCATCATTTAAGAATTTAGCAAAATATTATACGAAAGAAAAAGAATTAAAAAATATATGTACAGATAATGATATCTTTTCTGATAACGATAAGAGGAATGGACAAAAATAATCAGATAACGATAAGGAGTGTAGAATATCAATGATAAATAATCAGTGAGAATAATAAGATAAAAGAGAGGGAGAGAGGGAGAGAAGGAGGGATAGAGGGACCCAGGGGAAGGAGAGGGAGAAAGAGGGAGGGAGGGGTAGGGAGGGAGGGAGGGGGAGAGAGTGAGAGGGAGAGGGAGAGGGAGAGGAAGAGGAAGAGAGAGAGAGAAATAGAAGGGAAAAGAAGAGAAGAGGAGGGAAAAAGAAGAGAGATGTGGGGAGAGTAGAGGAAAGGGGGAGGGTGAGGGAAGGGAGGGAGAGGATGGGGGAGAGGAGTGAGAGGATGGGGGAGGGAAGGGAAGGGAGGGAGAGGGTGGGGGAGAGAAGGGAGAGGATGGGGAGGGAAGGGAAGGGAGGGAGAGGTTGGGGGAGGGAAGGGAGGGGAGGGAGAGGGTGGGGGAGGTTAGGGAAGTGAGGGATAGGGTGGGGTAGAGAAGGGGGAGGATGAGGGAGGGAAGGGAAGGGAGGGAGAAGGTGGGGGAGGGGAGGGAGAGGGTGGGGGAGGGGAGGGAGAGGGTGGGTGGGGTGTAGGGAGGTACTGCATGCTGAGCCAGTGGAAAATAGCTGCAGTGTCAGAGTGTGTGGGCGGGAGTCCTGCCAGATGCATGACACTGAGCTATGTGTACGTGTGCGCGTAAGATGCAGTCAGAGGAAAGAAATACATCCATACACACAAAGAGACATATATAAATAAATATGTATATATACATATATATATATATATATATATATATATATATATATATATATATATATATATATATATATATATATATATATATATATATATATATATATATATATATATATATATATATTCATATATGTATGTATGTATATATATATATACATAAGTACAAATATACATATGTACATAATTATATACATATATATATATATATATATATATATATATATATGTATATATATATGTATATATATAAATATATATAAATAAATATATATACATATATATATATATATATATATATATATATATATATATATATATGTATATACATATATGTATATATATATATGTATATGTGTGTGTGTGTGTACACACACACATACACACACTGTGAGTGAGTAAGTGAGTAAGTGAGTGAGAGAGAGAGAGAGGGAGAGAGAGAGAGGGAGAGGGAGAGGGAGAGGGAGAGGGAGAGAGAGAGAGAGAGGGAGAGGGAGAGGGAGAGGGAGAGAGAGAGACAAAGACAGAGACAAAGACAGAGAGAGAAACAGAGACAGAAACTGAGAAACAGAGAGAGAAAAAGAGAGAGAGAGAGAGAGAGAGACAAGGAGCGAAAGGGGCAAGACAAAGCCAGCGGAGAGAATCCTCAACAAGGTCCAAACGTGCACCTTGTGGCCTTACTCTCCCTCTCGTCTCCTTTATCCTATCCTCATTTCGAGTTTTTTTTCTTCTTCGCTTTATTTACCCTTTTTATTTATTCAGGGATGGGGGGAAGGAGGGGGAAGGGGAAGGGGGAGAGGGGAGGGATGGGGATGGGGGGAGGGGAGGGAAGGGGAAGGAAGGGGAGGGGAAGGAGGGGGAGGGAAGGGAGGGAGGGGGGGAAAGAGAGAGAGAGAGAGAGAGAGAGAGAGAGAGAGAGAGAGAGAAATAGACATATAGATAGATAGATATGTCGATAGATAGTGGTGAGGGGAGGGAGAGCGAAAACAAGAGCATTCCTATTTTCTACCAACAATAATGACGAATTGCATTTAATTTCTGCATTGTTATTTCTCATACTATCTTTCCATCGCAACTTCGTGACGTCCCAGGCCTTGTCGCGCTGTGGCACCTCCTTACATGGCTGGCACTGTCAGGTGACGTCAGTGTTCCTTTATCTTGGCAAAGATCACAAGGATACCAACCAGAGTCCTTCCTTCCCCTTCCCACTCCCCCCTCCCACCACCCCCGAGCGCGAGTCATAACACGGTGACGTCATTTCTCGAATAAGACGGTGACGTCATGAGCTGGAAATGACTCCGCCCAGAAAATCATCGCGTCATGCCCTTGCGAGCGATCCCATTGGCTGTGACGTCAGAGCCTGGAAGGAGCTCCGCCCCCTTTCAGTCGGCTACGTCATATCCTAGCAGTGTGATTGGCTGGCGTTGACGTCATTCTGCACCCCGGGAGTAATGATGTCATCCCCATTCGAGTGACATAAACCGCATCTGCTAAAAATTAAAAGACACAGCGCAAGTCCCCAAATGACGCCATTGCTACATCTGCTGTAAGTTAAAAGCCCAGTAGCTCTATCGTACCCTCCCTCCATTGACTCTTTACATTTTGCACATAGAATTAACAATAGATAAACAAATAAACAGCGAATATAACAGCAAACTCGTCGACGCTGTTGCTAACCACAGTTCAGAAAAGCGCGGTTTCTGTTTAGCAAATGCTACTCTGGACGTGATTCGTTCTATTAAGTTAATTGCGTTCGCATATATAAGATATTTACATCTATTATTGTTGGTTTTATTGTTATACATGTCACTTATTCACTCTGAAGTGCAGTTGTTGTTGATAAATATGAACTTGGATAAATACACACTTATGAATTCTTTCTGTGGTTGTGTATCATTTCATTATTATCAGATTTATCATAATGATTATTTTTGTAAATATTATTAGCACTCTTGATACTCTGATAAGGATTATAAACATCAAGAAAACCGTTCGTCTTTTTTCTGCTTTTATGATGGTGATGATGTTAGTGATGGTGATGATGATGACAACGATGGTGATGATGATAATGATGATGACGATGGTGATGATGATGATGATGATGATGATGATGATGATGATGATGATGACGACGACGATGATAAGAAAGATGATGATGATGAAAATGATGATATCATTATCATCTACTTATCTATTTATTTTTTCGAAGGATGAAGTCCATAGAACACGCTTGTATAAATCTCAACTGACATGACAGCGTCACGTTCCTGTCATGTGTTCCCGCTCACCTCTTCCCTTCGTTGCCGACACTGAACCTGACATTGTGGGGGAGACTTTTTTATTTTTTTATTATTTTTTTTAAATCCCTTTCCTTCCCTTCTCTTTGCCTCTGTTTATCTGTTTGTTTGTCTCTCCCTGGTTTTGAGTCTCTCTGGCTATGTATGTTTATCTCTCCATCTCTCTGAGTCTCTCTCTGTCTGTCTGTCTGTCTGTCTGTCTCTGTCTTTGTCTCTCTCTCACTTTCTCTCTCTCTCTCTATCTCTCTCTCTCTCTCTCTCTCTCCCCCCCCCCCTCTCTCTCTCTCTCTCTCTCTCACCCAAACCCAAACAACCCCAAAACAGGAGTTTCCCCAACGTGCCTTAACACCGCCCGCAAACGCTGCCAAACACTCCAGTACCGCCCCCCACACACTCGCACCACGCCCACACGCACTCTGGGAGTAGATTGCAACTACACCCCTTTCCCTCTCCCCCCCCCCCCCCCCCCCCCCCCCTTCGCTGGCACGATGCCCTTAGCCTCGTGCCATTCTGGCTCTACCACGTCTACAATGCTGTGTGTGTGTGTGTGTGTGTGTGTGTGTGTGTGTGTGTGTGCATACATGGAAACACACTCATATTCACACAGACAATCACACACGCACACACAATCACACACAAACACACACACAAATAGACACAGACACTAATGCACACATAAACATACACAAACACACACACACAGGCATACACGCACGCACATAAATACAGACAGACACGTATATCAAACACACACACCCACTACATCTAGCAACGTCAAACTCGAACAGCCAAGGACCAGAGGAGAACAGAATCTCAAACTGATTCTGTCCTTAATAATGACCTTAAGCATTATGACTCACTATCGACCCCTGCAAGCATCACTTCCGTTATTGCAAGTCCTTATTGCAAGACGTCATCTCAATCAGCAAGCTCAGAGTTCTCCTCCTCCTGCCAGACCGCAAGCGACTTTGGCTAATACTGTCATTTCCATCGCTAGAATGTGTTTGTCAGAATCATCTTTACGTAAGCGCACCTTCTCTCTCTCTACCCCCCTTCACCACCCCTCCCCTCTTCCATCTTTCGACTTTTATCTTTTATCACCCCCTTTCTCTCTCTGATCCATCTTTCTCCTTCCTCTCCCTTCTATTACCCCCCTCCTTTCTTTTCCCCCTTCCCTTTTCCCATTCCCCTTCCTCCCCTTTCCCTTCCCCTGCTCACTCTCCTCCCTTTCTTTCCTCCCCTTCTCATCTCCTCCCCTCCCCTTCCTTTCCCCTTCTCATCTCCTCCCCTCCCCTTCCTCCCCTTCTCATCTCCTCCCCTCCCCTCCCCTTCCCCATGTATCCCCCATCCTTCTCTCCCCCCTTCCCCAGAAGCGTAAATATGTCCTCCCGTGTCTCTCCCCAAGGACCCGGGCAGAGCAGAGAGCGCGGGTGTATTTACAGATTCTCTTCTCTCTCTCTCTCTCTCTCTCTCTCTCTCTCTCTCTCTCTCTCTCTCTCTCTCTCTCTCTCTCTCTCTCTCTCTCTCTCTCTCTCTCTCTCACAGTCATTCATCGAGCCTCGCTCTGCCCTTACCATTCATTCATAGCGACCCAAAAGGAAAAATCATTATATATATTAGAGGATATTCAAACGTTAATCTTAACTGTACACTCATTCTAATCCCTAAAAAAACATGTATATATATCAAGACGTATTAATATAATAATATATTATCGAATTTATCCCGAATATTGATAAGAAAAATATAAAATCAACTATTTTGCGAAGATTTTTTAAAAGTAGCACACTCGACCTTCACAGAACGAGGCTGAAGGAGTGGTCTTGAAGTCTAGCCCCCTAGCGGAGGCCACGGCAACTATCGTGGACTGTTGACTTTACGATGTTGGAAAAGACGGTACCCGCATCCTGATCTTATATGTGTATGTGTATATATTTGTGTGTGTGTGTGTGTTTGTGTGTGTGTGTGTGTGTGTGTGTGTGTGTGTGTGTGTGTGTGTCTGCGCGCGCGTGTGTGTGTGTGTGCTTGCGTGCGCGCGTGCATGACACAGGGCACGTGCAATGGTGCATCATCGACTCAAAATCTATAATACATTGCTTAAAATGTTTGGATATGTGGATGATCTAACGTAAGATAGGACAAAATCTGACCTTGCTTCCATAAATAAACATT
>BOPN01000265.1:356247-361247 GCA_017312705.2 Penaeus japonicus
TTTCTCTCTCTCTCTCTCTCTCTCTTCCCAATTTACTTTCTCACTCTTGCATATTGCCCTCCCTCTTCCCTCTTCTCTTCCTCTCCTTCACACTCTCTCCCCATTCCTTCTCTCTTTCTCCCTCTTTCCATCTCCCTTTCCCTCTTCTTCCTTCTCCATAATTTCCCTCTCTCTTCCCTCCAATTCTTTCTCCCTCTTCCTTATTCCCTTTCCCTCTTTTTCTGCCTCTTCCTTTCTACTCTTTCTCCCTCTTTCTTATTCCCTTTCCCTCTTTTTCTACCTCTTCCTTTCCTCCTCTTCCCCCCACGCACTCCTCTTTATTCCATGTCTCTCTTTCCCGCCTTTTTTTGAGCGCCATCTGGTGTTTCCGGAACCGAGGGGAAGCTAATGAATGTGTTTGTTTGTTTATTTCATATTTATATATGTGTGTGGGGAGGGGGGGAGGGGGGGAGGGGAGGTGTCAAGGGGTGGGTGTTGGGGGAAGAAAGGGGGGGTGTGGGTTGGGGGTATGTGTGTGTGAGTGCATATGCATGTGCGTGCGTCTGTATGAATATTTATCTCTTTGCATACCTACATCAAACACAACAAAGACACAGAACACCCCTGCATATCAATTAATCCAGAACACCAGTAAACAATACAAAACATAACCAGCAACATTAACAACAACATAAGAGCGCATACAATAATCAAAACATTAATTTCTAACCTAAACGCATTTCCACCTCCCCTCCACGCCCCCACGCCCACCCCCTTATAAAAAAAAGACAAAAGACAAAAGACACATCAATAAACAGCTGCAGAAAATTATCATAAGGAAAATATTCACTCAAAACCAGTCCTCCTTGAATGCTGCTACAAAAGGAATTCCTATATCCGTTTTTTTTTTATTAGTCTACGCTACAAGAATCGTTTTCTTTGTCACTTTTTTTTTCTTTTTTTTTCTTTTGAAAGGATGTTGTTGGGATTGTTAAATATTAATGATAATATTGATCGTAATGGTGGTAGTAATGATGATGGTGATAATTATTGTAATAATCATGATGATTATGATGATGATGATGATGATGATGATGATGATGATGATGACATGATAATGATAATAAAATGTTTATCATTATCATCATGATAATGGTGATAATGATAATAGTAAAAGTAACAATAGTAATGATAATGACAATTACAATAATGATAATAACAATAATAATAATGATGATTATATGAATGATTATAATGATAATAATAATAATGATAACAATGATAATGATAATAATAATTATTATTTGATGATAATAACAATGATAATAACGATAGAGATGAGAACAACAACAAAACAATAATGATGATAACAAGGATAATAATCATAATAACGACAACAAAAACAGATAAAAGCTATAGTAATAATAATAATAATGATAAAAATTTCCTGTACGATATTTCAAACAAGTTGTTCACAAAAAAAAAAAAAAAAAAAAAAAAAAAAAAACAAAAAAAAAAAACAGTCGCAGACAATCAGTTATCATTTCCTCTCTTCGGACAAGAACCGGAAGTTATCCATTTGAATAATGCAACAGGCAGATACGCCGCGGTCACTTGGAAAACTAACAGAAGCCATTTTTTTGGATCGCTGCCAAGCATACGGACGAGGCCGGCCACGAGGAAGAGGAGGAGGCGCTTGTGGTAGACTTTTATATATTTATATGGATCCTGTTGGTTCCGTTCTGCTGGGTGTGTGGTTGTCTTCTGGTTCTTGGTTGTTGTGGGTAAGGGTTTCGTGTGTGTGTGTGTGTGTGTGTGTGTGTGTGTGTGTGTGTGTGTGTTGTGTTTTGTTTTTTCGTGTTCTTTGTCTGTCTATTTCGCGTTCTTTGTCTGTCTATTTGTCTTTCTGTCTGTCTGTCATTGTCTGTTTTTATTCTGGTTGTCATTCTGTCTGTCTGTCATTTCTTCTTACTCTGTTTTATTCTGTTTTTGTATCTGTTTCAGTTTGCTGTCTTATTTTTTATTTATTTATTTTTACTTCTATGCCGCTCAATCTCTATCCTCATCTCCACATATAGTATCTATAAAGAAAAAGAAAAAAAATCTCTTAAAATTCAATCAAATATTTACGTCCTAAGACGCGATAAGATATTGCCAATGCATCCATTGCGGTTCCAGAAGGTCACACATACTCAAGCGACCACTGGTATAAAATGTCTTCGAATAGCGGTTTACGCAAATTAACATACATTTCAATAATAAGAAAGAAGAAAGAAAAGATCTAGACGTTAATAATAGCATTGCAATAATAGCAAACAAAGAAGACCAAAGGACTAAAGCTTTTAGAATGTACACAGAAAAAGAAATGCAAAGTTTCACGCGCAACGGATACCTGGCGCTGGTCCAATGGCTGCCGCTACCTCAGCTTTGATTTAATTTCAAGGGGACTCGGGTCCTTGCCACAATGGCGGCCGAGGTGTTCATTCTTGCCCAGTCATGCAGGAACTAAATCCTGCTCAGCTTAATCTCTACCTGTCCTAAATTTACCTTTGGTTTATAAGAATGTAAATACGTTTTAATGGCTGCGGTGATTCGTGTGAGCTTGTGTGTTTACGTTGGATGTGTGTTTGTGTGTGTGTGTGTGTGTGTGTGTGTGTGTGTGTGTGTGTGTGTGTGTGTGTGTGTGTGTGTGTGTGTGTGTGTGTGTGTGTGTGCGTGCGTGCGTGTGTGTGTATTTTAATATACGTATTTTTGCTTGCTTGAGTTTGTAGATACGTGCTTGTGTGCATTCATAAATATTCGATTGCGTATACGTGCAAGTCTTTACAAAAAGAAGAAGAAGAAGAAGAAAAAAAAAAACACCAAATACAACGAACCAAAGATATAAAACAAAGATACTATTCCCCCCCCCCCATCACCACCTTCCATCACCCCCCCCCTCCCCCTTCCCCCTCCCCCTCCTCCCTCCCCCTCCCCCCCGCTCCAAAAGCACGTAGAAGTTAAACTAGAACAAACTTTTGGCTAACTCCCTCGCACATTCCTCGTGGACTTTTACCATGTGGAGTTCAGTGTGAGGACTGCTTTGCGACGGACTCAATCATTTCTTGTATTTATTTTCATTGAGTTGCCATGAATTCTTTGATTATTATAAATGTATGTTTCCTTTAATGATTTGCTGTTTTTTTTTTTAACTTGTTATCATTATCATTACTATCTTTATCATTATTGTTATTATCGTGATTATTATTATTATTATATTTTTATTATTACTATTACTTTTATTATAATGATAATAATATTATTATTATTATCATCATCATCATCATCATTATCACTATTATCATTATCATTATTATCATTGTTATTGTTATCATTATTATTATCATTATCATCATTATTATTTCTAACCTTCAACAATTATTGTAATCATATGGTAAATCATTCTTATTTCTACCTTCCTTTGCATATAACAAATTGTTTCTACTGATGATAATGATGATTAAGATGATGGTGAAAAAAGATAATGACGAAAATGACCATAATCATAATGAGGATAACAGTAAGAATGATGATAATCATGGCAATGATGAGAATGATGAGTTATGGAGTGTGATATAATTAATGAATCGATAATATTGATTAGAATAGTCTTACCATCGCAATCCTGATGAAAAAATAAACAAACACATATCCTCTTACGTGAAAAAAAGAAAATCAAAATATTAATTAACTGGAATGTGTACATATACTCTGCGGGATGTAAACGCCTGGTTTCAAAATGGAATTCAGTGCAAGAAAAGGCTTATTAAAATTCACGATACATTCTCACATTTGTGCATATCTATCTATCTATCATATCTATCTATCTTTATATTCATCTATCTATCTACATCTCTATCTGTCTATATCTCTATCTATCTATCCATCTATCTCCCTATCAATCTATCTATAAACATATACATAAACAGAAACACACATATCTATCTACCTATCTACCTACACGAACGCGAAAGAGAGAGAGAGAATTCGAGAATAAGAAACAGAAATACACCCACGCTTACAAATACTACTACTACTAATAAAATAATAATAACAATAATAATAGTAGTAGTAGTAGTAGTAGTAGTAGTAGTAGTAATAGTAGTAGTAGTAGTAGTAGTAGTAGTAGTAGTAATAGTAGTAGTAGTAGTAGTAGTAATAGTAGTAGTAGTAGTAGTAATAGTAGTAGTAGTAGTAGTAGTAGTAGTAGTAGTAGTAGTAGTAGTAGTAGTAATAGTAATAGTAATAGTAGTAGTAGTAATAATAATAATAATAACAACAACAACAACAATAATAATAATAATAATAATAATAATAATAATAATGATAATAATAATAATAATAATAATAATAATAATAATAATAATAATAATAATAATAATAATAATAATAATAATAATAATAATAATAATAATAATAATAATAATAATAATAACAACAACAACAACAACAACAATAATAAAAATAACAATAATAATAATAATAATAATAACAACAACAACAACAACAATAATAAAAATAACAATAATAATAATAATAACAACAACAAAAATAACAATAAAATTAACAATAACAATAACAATAACAATAATTAAAGCAACATCAATACGTACAAACACACGAAAAAAACAACCCTCATTCTCTTGAAATCCCGATCTCGTCTGGATAGTACCAGGCACGAGAAGTAGTCGGTACCTTCAGCATCCGGATAGAGGTGTGGGCTGAGTGTCTCACCTGCGCTAGCCCGAGTCCACACATTCTTACACCTGAAGAATGCAACCTTCTTCTTCCTCTTCTTGTTCTTATGCCTTATTCTTCTTCTTATTATTGTTATTTTTCTTCTATCTCTCCTTTTTTTCTTCTCTTCTTCTACTTGTTTTTCTTTTTTTTATTTTCTTTTTCTTCTTCTTCTCCTCCTCTTATTCTAACGCCTCCTCTTTCTTCCTTTTCTTCTTCTTCTTCATTTTTTTATTTCCTTTTCT
>BOPN01000265.1:371247-373747 GCA_017312705.2 Penaeus japonicus
TTTTTTGTTCTTTCTTTCTCACTCTTTTACATTCTCATTTCTTTATTTCTCTCCCTCTATCTATCTTCTTCTCATATTAGTTTGTTATTTTTCTCGCCCTCCCTCTCTCTTGTTCTCGTTCTCTCTCTCTCTCTCTCTCTCTCGCCGTCTCCCTTGTCTTCACTCTCTCCTCTCTTTCTCTCTCGCCTTCTTCCTTGTCCTCGCTCTCTCGTTCTCTTTCTCACTTCCTCTTCGCATTGTATGGCTGCTGTCACTATTATATACCCTAACGGATGCATGACGGCAATATCATGCACCATTTCCCACGTGTTATGGCTCTATGAAAGGGTGTGCGATGTGTAGTGACACTATCATGCACTATATCTTATGGTGCCTTGATTATATACTCCTCTATGGCGTTATTTCACTTCATCAGTAATTTAATGACATGCACTATCATGCACTATTCTCTGATGTACCAGACCTTTAATTAGTCTTATGGTGTTCTTGATCAACCAAGAGTGCATGACGCAGAATCATGCATTGGATGATATTACTCTAAAACGTGTAAGAAAACATGCTTTCCTGACTGCATGGCAGGAAAGCTTAACAGTTCCGGAACGCATGACAGGAGCGTCTAGTAGAAACGCATGAACATCATTCACATCTACATGAATAATAATTCTCCTTATCTTGATCACATACACAACTTATCACTGTCTTTGCTAGCGTGTGAGCATGACACTTCATGACAAGTACCCGCAACAGGTGTGTTAAGTGTCATCATCCAAATCTAAATCTAAACAGGTGTGCATGATGTCACTAATCCATCCTAACGACTCTCCTTAGCACCGGTGACGTGTGCATGAACGACAAGCCCCAACCCCCCTCCCTTCTTGACTGCATGACAGAATACGGAGTCATGCAGACCGATAATTCAGTCACGGGTCCGGTTTTTGTCCGAGAGAAGCAGTTGTATAGTATGCAAATATGGAGGACAAGTGTGCGTTTAAGTTTGGCTGAGACGAGAGAAGTGCCTTTCAACATGAATAGAATACATACATACATACATACATACATACACACACACACACACACACACACACACACACACACACACACACATAGACCTTTGGACTGCGAGATAAGATAACGATGATAATAATGATGCTGCTACTGCTAATGTTATGATCATGCAATAGTAATAATGATAATGTTAACAATAATAGATGCATATACTAAATATATAACATATATTGCAATAGCAGTATAATGGTTATATGACGAGAATGATGATAATGATAATAATAATGATGATAATAATAGTAAAAATAAATGATAATGATTATAATAATGATGATAATAATAGTAAAAATAAATGATAATGATAATAATAATGATGATAATGAGAGTAAAAATAAATGATAATGATTATAATAATGATGATAATAAAAATAAAAACAAATGATAATGATAATAATAATGATGATAATAATAGTAAAAATAAATGATAATGATTATAATAATTATGATAATACAAGTAAAAACAAATGATAATGATAATAATAAAGATTATAATAATAGTAAAAATAAATAATACTGATAATAATAGTAAAAATAAATGATAATGATAATAAATAACAATAATAATAATGATAATAAAGAAAATAATAATGATAATAAAGAAAATAATGATAATAATAGTAACAATAATGATAATAATCATTATCCTCATAATGATAGTAATAATAATAACGACAACAATAATGATGATGACAATAATGAAAATAATGATGATAATAAAAATAAGGATAGCAATAATGATAACGATACTACTACTACTAAAAACAATAATGATAATGATGACAATAATAACAATAAAAGTAGTGGTAATAATGATAATGATAGTTACAATGATAACAATAATAAAAATAATTATAATGATAGTACTAATAATAATAGTAATAATAATAACGATAATAAAGAAAATGATGATTATACTGATGATGATGATAATAATAATATTAATAATAATTACTAATAATAATAATGATAAAATAAAAAAGAAGCAACAATAATGATAATGACAACAACAAAAATAAAAATACAATTAACAACATAACAATAAGAACATTTATATAACATGATAAAATAACACTGCTACTAATGAAAAAAAAAAAAAAAAAAAATAATAATAATAAAAAATAAATAAATAAAAAGAAGAGGATCTGATTAATCTCCCTTTAATTCCCTTTCAACATCTAATAAAATATATCCAGTGAAAAAAGCACAATCAGTTTATCAGGCGTAAGAGCAAAGATTGCAAAAACAGCAATGTTGTTTGTAATCCATATGATAATGATAAATTCAGATTTTGATTTAAACGCCTTTATGTAATAATGCACTTCATTAAAGAGACTGTGTGTGTGTGTGTATGCATATATATATAGATATGTGTATTTGTGTGTGTTTACATGTATTTCCCAGAAAGCAGCGTTAAATTCAGTGTTAGATGAGAAAT
>BOPN01000265.1:378747-381247 GCA_017312705.2 Penaeus japonicus
TCAACTTAACACAACCTTCACGTAGCCAAGAGAAGGATATCCGTTGCCTCTATCCGGGCTGGCATGCAGAGCCGAGTCCGTCCTTTTACTATGCCTACAGTGGAATGCACCGTCGGAACGAATAACAAAAGACCTCCGTTAGCGAGTGTGTGAATCCTAGAAAGGATACCTGAGGAGCAGACGAAGAGCCTGCTTATCCTTCATTTGTAAGCGGGGGGGCGAGGCGTCGAAGGAATGTCCTTGCTTGTTAATTATCCATTCGTCACCTTTGTTTCTCTTAAGGAGCACCTGGTGTTGCATCCGTGTTTCGCTCTCTTTCTCTCTCTCTCCCCCTCCCTCTCTCTCTCTTTCTCTTTCTCTCTTTCTCTCTTTCTCTCTCTCTCTCTCTCTCTCTCTCTCTCTCTCTCTCTCTCTCTCTCTATATATATATATATATATATATATATATATATATATATACATATATACATATATATTAATATATTCGTTGTTTTTATTATCATTAATATCATCATTATTTTCATTATCATTATTTATATCATAATTATTAGTAGTATCAGTATTATTATATATAACATATAATAATACTGATAACATTATATCACATATGATAATATCATGATATTTATCATTAATATCATCATTTGATTTTACTTTTTTACGCTTGGGTTTGTTTCAAAATCTTGGGGTTTCGGTGAGGCCGCGCGTAAAAGTGTCTGGACTTGCAACATTGGTTATTTACACGAGCAGTCTGTTTACAAAGGCATGGCAGTCTCTGGCCCCTTGTTATCATTTCTGATACATTGCAATGATATTTCAGTCATTGCCGTTCATATCTACGTTCGCGGTACTGGTAACAAAATTGTTTTTATTTTAGTCACTTATAGTTGACTACTTACAAGGTTCCAAAAGTAGTCACAGGGTAGTCACAGTTGTTATTAAGACAACGACCCTTGTGCATATAAACATCACGATCTTCGAAATAACTTTTTTTATTTTTTGCAAAATTCCAAGTCGCGGCGCTGAACAGTTTTCTCACGACTCTGTCTTCTATAATCAGAGATAAGAGGCCCTAGAGATAAAGATTAATTTCAACCTTATGGCAGACTAATCCCCTGTTTAGTAAAGGTCTTGCCACAGCAATTTAATCACGTGTCACAATAGATTAAGCACTCATAAGTGATACCCGAAGCACATACGATAGCAGTTTGTACTCCTATTACACTGCAGTTCTAACACGTGTAAATAAGCATTAGAGCTCTGGTGCTAATATTATGTTTTATGACAGGGCATTATGCATATGATAGTACTTTGTTTATACATACGTGCACTGTGCAACTAATCAGTTGACCTGTGGTATTAGTTTAACCGTTTGAGCATCTATTTAAATTTACAGGTATATGCAGGTGACCTGAAATCAAAATCATTTGATTTTTATTCTATTGTGTCCGTGTTTTTTTTTTTTTTTTTTGCTTGTTTGTTTGTTCAAAAATCTTATTCCAAATCTTATTTTTGTGGTTATAAATAATGTTTTTTTTTATATTTTGCTTCTGCATATATACATATTTACAAATACAAGCACGCACACGCACACAAACACTCATAAATACACACACACACATACATGTATATACATATACATATATATATATATATATATATATATATATATATATATATATTCCCTTCGTACCATATATACCGATTTCTTCTAACTCAATCAGAATGTTTTTCCTTTCCTTCTTGAGTGCAGCCTTTGAGTCAGCAGTTAATGGGAGGAATAAACGTTTAACTTTTCTGCCTGCGTAGCATAACAACTTCATGCCCCTTGAATCTGTCATGCACCAGCCAACGGATCGCCCTTATGGTATTGCAGCAGAGAGAAGATATTGGGGTGCTGTGTACAACACTCTTTTTTTTATCCTTTTGGCGTGTGTGTGTGTGTGTTCGTGTGTGTGTGTGTGTGTGTGTGTGTGTGTGTGTGTGTGTGTGTGTGTGTGTGTGTGTGTGTGTGTGTGTGTGTGTGTGTGTGTGTGTGTGTGTCGTGTGTGTGTGTGTGTGTGTGTGTGTGTGTGTGTGTGTGTGTGTGTGTTCGTGTGTGTGTGTGTGTATGTGTGTGTAGGCTATACGTGTGACCAGCTTGTAAACACAATCACTGCATGGGGGTGGGTGGGAGACCATGGTGATCGGGGTGGATAGTTGGGGGGGAGGGGGTAACGGATAGGGGAAGGGGCAGGGAAGGAGTGGATGAAGTAGGGGGAAGGGGAAGGGGAAGAAGAAGGGGAAAGGGAATGGGAAGAGGGGAAGGGGGGAGGGGGAAGGGGTAGTGAAGAGATAGATGGGAAATAGGGGTGAGGTTGGGGAGAGCTGGATGAAGGATTGAGGTAACGGGGGGGGGGGGGCGAGTTGTGTGAGGGTCGCGGGAGAGAGGGAGGGGGGAAGGGGAGGAGGGGGAGGAGGGGTAGGGGGGTAGAGTAAAAGAATCTTCTGCAAGCTTTCC
>BOPN01000265.1:396247-398747 GCA_017312705.2 Penaeus japonicus
GAAGTGGGGAGGAAGGGAGGGAGACAGGGAGAAGGAGGGAGGGAGGGAGGGGGACAGGGAGGGAGGGAGGGAGGGAGGGGGGAAGAAGGGAGGGAGACAGGGGGGAAGGAGGGAGGGAGGAAGGAAGGCTGGGAGGGAAGGAGGAAAGGAGGAAGGGAGTAAGGGGGAGAGAAAGAAAGAGAGAGAGAGAAGGAGAAAGATGAGAGAGAGAGAAAGATAGATAAATAAATAGATAAATAGATAGATAGATAGATAGAGAGAATCCTACAAAAAGAGAAACATAACAGTAAAACACGAGGGAAGTTAAGATGCCAAAAATATTACGCCAATTATTGCTAATAATCATTATCATACCCCCCCACCCCCCACACACACGCACACACACACTGTCATCTTAATAACGTCGCTAACACAGAATTCTCATAACACTTAGACTTACAAACAACAAAACCAAGTAAGAGCAAAAAAAAAAAAAAAAAAAAATTATTGTACAATATAAAGATATTTTCACATAGAAATTGCAAGCAAACTGCATGCAACATGAATGCAATGCCAGAATATGAATCTACTTGCAACACCACATCACAAAATGTGCAACCTCATGCCTCATAACAACATAATTTTCATTATCGTAATTACCATTAGCGTTTTTTTTTCTATGTCATCCCTCTTATGTTATTATCACTATCTTCTTCATCTTCTCATCACTGTCTTTGTCCTCATCATCACTATTTTCTTCACCTCATCATCACCATCTTCTTCACCTCATCATCATCCTCACTATAACCTTAGACTCCTCATTATTATCCTCTTTCGCCTCATCATCAGCATCATTACCATCGTCACCACCAATGCCATAATCATCACCACCTCCACCACCATTATTATCATCATTAAAGTCACCCCCACCCCAACCACCACCACCACCAACCACCACCACCACCAACACCCCCCCTCACCCACACCCTCACCACCAACCAACCACCATCATCACCATAATCCCCCCCACCACCACCCCCATCACTATAATCCCCCCAACCACCACCACCCCCACCCCAACCAACCCTCACCCCAACCCCCACCACCACCCACCATCACCACCATCACCCCAACCCCCAGCCCCACCACCACCATAATCCCCCCACCCCCACACCACCATCACCACCACCACCACCAACAACCATAATCACCCCCCCCCCCACCACCACCACCCACCATCACCCCCCACCCCCCACCACCACCAACCAACCCTCACCCCCACCCACACCCCAACCCCCAGCCCCACCACCACCCTCACCCCCACCACCACCAACCAACCCTCACCCCCACCCACACCCCAACCCCCAGCCCCACCACCATTTTATTCTTTATTATTTATTCTTGATTTTTAGTCTTTATTATTTATTCTTGTTTTTTTATTCTTTATTATTTATTCTTGTTTTTTTATTATTTATGATTTATTTTTGGTTTTTATTCTTTATTATTTATTCTTGTTTTTTTATTCTTTATTATTTATTCTTGTTTTTTTATTCTTTATTATTTATTCTTTTTTTTATTCTTTATTATTTATTCTTGTTTTTTTATTCTTTATTATTTATTCTTGTTTTTTATTCTTTATTATTTATTCTTGTTTTTTTTATTCTTTATTATTTAATATTGGTTTTTATTCTTTATTATTTATTCTTTTTTTATTCTTTATTATTTATTCTTGGTTTTTATTCTTTATTATTTATTCTTGGTTTTTATTCTTTATTATTTATTCTTGATTTTTAGTCTTTATTATTTATTCTTGTTTTTTTATTCTTTATTATTTATTCTTGTTTTTTTATTATTTATGATTTATTCTTGGTTTTTAGTCTTTATTATTTATTCTTGTTTTTTTTATTCTTTATTATTTATTCTTGTTTTTTTATTCTTTATTATTTATTCTTGCATTTGTTATTCTTTGTGATTTATTTTTGTTTTTTTTATTCTTTATTATTTATTTTTGTTTTTAGTCTTATTATTTATTCTTGGTTTTTATTCTTGTTCTTTATTCTTGTTTTTAGTCTTATTCTTTATTCTTATTCTTGGCTTTCTTTCTTCTTAGGCTCTTATTCTTATTACTTATTTTTCGTTTTTTGTTTTTATTCTTCTTATTCTTATTTCTCTTTGTTCTTATACTTATTCTTAGTTTGATTCTTATTCTCAGATTTATTTCTGTTGATAATAAAATGATGATGATAATAATGTTAGTAATAATGATGATGATGATATAAATGTTGATAATAAAAGTGTTATAATAATGATAAAAATGGCAGATATACTGTTTTTATTATTATCATTTTTATCATTCATCTTGTCTTCTACTCTTTACTATTCTTATTATCACTTACTGCTATCATGATTTATTATCATTATTCTTATAATTATCATCCTTTTTATCCTTATCAATAATTACTATCATTATTAATATTACTATTATCATTTTTAGTGTTATTATCATCATTATCATCATCAT
>BOPN01000265.1:423747-433747 GCA_017312705.2 Penaeus japonicus
CTTCATGGTTTCCTAGGACTTGCACTAAAGACAATAATAATAAAAAAAACTAATACAATTCTCATGAACATCCATTGATTTTATCTTTTGATCTAATTCACTTATGTAGCTGTCCTTCAATTCAGCTATTTTCAAACTCAAAATACAAGACAAAATCATCTTAATCTTTCTCGTACATCTTTCCATACGAGAAAAAGCTTAAAATTCCACCAAGTAAATAAACTTTGAACAAAATGATCAGAAAAAGTTTTGACACAACAAACAAACAAAAAATAAACAGGATTACAAGGTCTCACAATCATCAACATAATTTTAAAAAAAGTGACATCTGACAGAGGAAGAAGTTGCAATATTACTTGCCATATCAATACTGGGTGGAGGGTTTGGTGGTGTCTCGAGTCTCAAAATTTACTTCACATACTTGTCCAAAAAATATAAAAAAATATCAATAAGAAAAGGTGTGTAAATTAACTTGGGATATATTGCAGATCTGAATATATATAAACTAGGCTTTGTACATATGATTTGAATTTGAATATGAAAGTGATTTTGCATATAGATGAGGGCGACAGAGTTCTTGTAGAGCCAAACCAAACAGTTATTTCTGTTATAAGTTTCACACATCCATAGTTGCATGGTTGCTTGTGCACACATGCATGCAAACACATAAATACAAACCCATACACAAAAAAAGCTATCTATCTCTCCATATTCCTATTAAAAGAAAATAAGAAAGAAAGAAAGAAAAGTTACAAGGAACACTGAATATTTGTGGAGTATCTCAGCCTACACTGAAACTCAACTTGTAATTCAGTATTAATCCAAGGACTCACTTTGTTTCATTTACATTCTATTGTATCATTTTCCTTCAAGTGGCATATGAATAAGTCTTTCCAAAAGCAGTACCCAAATATCTTTCTTTTAAGATCTTTATGAATCCTCAATATATGTTAGGACTTCTGCCAAAGCTGCAACAATGATTTAAGAATACTTAAATTTGATATTTAAGAATCTGTTGTGATACTTCTTAAAATGTCAACATATTGATTCAAATCATATGAGGTTTACTTCTGGAAACAAACACAAAATATCACAAAATACTAATAAGTGATGCATGCACTTTATCCCTGTTTTCATTTAATGAAAACAGGGATACAGTTAATGGTCACTGCACATAATACAAAACCAATATCGAAGCTATGTTAATAACTTAGACACAATTTAATATGAATTTTATTGTTTAATACCACTGTATAACAATAATATAAAATCACTTATAAATAACAGATATTGGAGTACCACAATATATCTATGTGCAAAATTACTTAAATCTTCAAACCTATCAACCCCAGACCCCCGAAATTGAGTTTATAAATATCATCAACCTATGCAACTCAAGTGCTGTAGTTAGACAATCAATCAATGGCAGACTTTATATGGAAGTCCTCTAATAGTTGATAGTGCGACAATTCACACTAACTCCTGCTCCATAACAAAATATTAAATGAATAAATAATAAGACTTAAATTGATGAAGCTGTTAAATAGTAACAATAAGGAAATAGCTGTCTCAATTTCCTATAAAAAAACAACAACACAGAATGCACAACAGATGG
Source organism: Penaeus japonicus (assembly GCA_017312705.2). NCBI lineage: Eukaryota > Metazoa > Arthropoda > Malacostraca > Decapoda > Penaeidae > Penaeus > Penaeus japonicus. Next base: position 425,363 of record BOPN01000265.1, read on the forward strand.
AATAACTTGATCCAATCTCTATGAACTACATGCTGTATTGTATACATTCTTTCCATAAAGGGTTGATCTGAAGTACATTCTTTGAGAATACAATCCTTCTATGACAATATGAGGCAATTTCTATAAAACAGTTCAGATGCATAACAGAACAAACACGTGACAGAAATTAGGAACAAGCCTTTATTCACAACCAGCGATATACCGTAATACTGTGATCTTAATTCTCAAACCTCGCAACACAACTCTCAACTACCCTCAGAGCTTCAACAGCTGTGTTAACTGTTCTCTCGTGTCATCTGGGGATGTGACCTTGTGGCCTACGGTCCTGTCGTCCTCATAGATCTCGTGGTCGTTTCCGCCTTTGTCCGTCTTGTCACCGAAAAAGTGAATTTCCTGTAATGGTAAGAGCCATGTAGAATATATACAACTGTGCTTTTTCTGTTCGCTTTTACAAATCTTATTTTTATCCTGACAATGTGAGGTTTTGTTATCTATACATTTAACATGCTGTGACAATCTGAGCTTTAATAAATGTTACTCATAAATAAACTATTGCAATAAACAACATTAAGAAGGCTGCAAATTCTTTCATAAGACACAGTAGTATCATCCATAGTCTCTACCTGCAAAAACATTAATACACATTGACAAATAACAACAATTTTTTTTAACAGAATCAGGGAGATTCACCTCATACTCATATTTACTCACCTTGAAATCCTTTTCCAAATATCTCAAGCAGTAGGTCTTATCCCATCCCGTGGGAAATGCATCAAAGCTGATTTGTCCACCTTTAGAAGACAAAAATCAAAGATAAAATAAGACTTGAGTAATATCTGGCTTTGTATTGTAATAGTCAGCTATATTTTGCATTTATGAATCTCTGTTAGCAAAACGGATTTCAAATATTAAACAGGACAAATACTTCCACTAAAGCCGTTTTCATTAATAATTACCTATTGAGTATACAAGACCTAAGGTTGGAAACTCCTTTTCCAAAGCCTTAACAAACTGCTCACGTATGTGGTGCTCCTGTAGGGAAAAATGAACCTGTATTTAATATCTGATACCATCATTCAATTAATTCCTCACTATATGCCATCATTTTCGATTCAAAACTTTAACTTGTTTAAAAAAAACTACTTATCTAAAATTTAGATCATTCTAAATCTCTAATCCCATATAATCTATAATATTCTATATCACCAGCTACTACCTTAAAAAACAAAGAGACACCCTATCCGTATTTATCCGATCCTTGGCATAAACCATACATATTCTTGAATATTACATCTGCTCAGTAGGACATTAGGTGTTAGTTTGTTTTTTTTTCATCTATATTACAAATTAAATAATTATACACAGTTCTATGGGTATGTGCATTTCACTGTCTGTTGCCTTGCATTTAACATATCAATATACAACCTGTAAGTCAAACTGAACAGATGTCATGCATGAGACCATAAAGTTTTATATTCTTTGACATTTTCTTTTTCTTCTATAACCCATAAATCCTAGGTTGCATTTCTATTCAGATCAATTTTGGTTGAGGAGGAATGTAATACTACTTGAATTCCAAGTATAGTAATATACACACAAAACTCCTATTTAGTTCAAATACACCAACTCAAAATGGATGGAATAAATAAATTTCCCTGTACTCCAACAACCATGCGTCATTCCTATAGTATTCTCCAAGCAGAATTTTTTTCCTTTCTCGGACAAACTCATTCGAGCTTAAACCAACCTTGTCGTACTCCCCAAACTGATCCCTTTCTTCCTGGGAGCAGCTGCGGCCAACGGGACACACGTTGATCAGTCCGTTGCGGAACTCGATGAAGGTTCCTCGCTTGACTGGCAGCTTGATGTCCGACATGTATCGCAGGGAGAAGTTGATGAATTCCTGGAGCTTCTCTTCACCCATGTGATTCTGGATTGACTGATGTAAAAAAAAAAAAAAAGTGGGATTACTAACAGCACTGAGTGTAGATTGAGGTTTCTTTATAATAAGGTTTGAAATGGTTGGACATCTTTTATACTTTTGATTATAGGTAAACATTAACCCATTAGCAGCGGATGGCATGATTTGGTGCAAAGGCAGAGTCGGTGATAGACGCGGATGGCACCATGCCAGACATGTAATTCAGCTATCCTACTGCACAGACCTTTTTTTAATACCGCGACCAATGGGTTAATAATATTCTTGAACATTCTATCCTTTTGCTGAAAGTATATCTATTTCTAGTATGTGGTTATATAATACATACTGGATCAGTGTCAATACAAATTCTTTAAAATTCAAAAAGTCAATTGTGAATATTAGAAATATTTATGCAATCATTATTATGAAAAACGCACACACAAGCACGCAAAGACACACTCACACAAATTTTCATATACATGGTTGCTGTGCATGATGAATAAACTCACCTCTCTACCAATTTCCTGTCCTTCTTTAAAAGCAACTAAGCCATTTTCCGCAAAGACAAAGTCGTATTTCATGACCTCTGTAATAATGAAACGAGATGTTAAAAAACATATACAAATATACCAGCATCAACATTTTGTGTGTAAGTGTGTAAATAAATAAATAAATTATATATATATATATTTATATATAATCAAATATATTTAGACAACCAATAACTCAAAACCTCTATCACAAAACTTTTTTGATATTTGAATAAATCTTGCCTTTCTCTCAGTATCTTTAGTGAGATACTGAGAGAAAATATGGAAATAGTTTGTGTATAGACACAGGGAAAAAATTAATCTATGGCGAGGGACTATATTCCCCTAATAGAAAAAATACCTTCCATGCCGCCCATCTGCTCGGCAATCTTCTTCAGGTCCGAACCTCCTACGAGACCGCACGTCACCTTTCCGCGAACCTTCTCCATGAAATCTGACATCTCCTTGAGGATCAGCTGTGAAACAAAGTATATGAAGTTTGTATTGAAGGTATATAACACCAATGAGAGTATCTGGTATGAATGAAATGAAATTAAATTAATATATATGTATAATTATGGTTGCAATGTTAAAGAGCCACTTTTGCTCTTTTTATATCATATACATCTATCTATATTGGAACATATTATATATACAGAAAGATGCTGCTAAAAGTTACATGCATGCACGAACCCACACACACACACACGCACGCACAAAAAAAAAAAATAAATCAATAAAATAAAACAATAATAATAAATAAAAAAAATAAATCAATAAAATAAAAAATATTGAAACATTGTAATACTTACAGAGCAGGCAAAGTAATCAAAACCTGAATATATTACATCAACCCTAGCAATCATCATAAAACTAATAGTCATGGGAAACATCTCAGGTAAAAGAATATCGTCCAAAACTTTTGCAGTTGTCTCATATGCAGCCTCATTGCGTTTACTTAATTTTAATGGTATGTATTAAGAAAGTAAAAAAATGAAAAGAAAATTATCCACACTCTCATGATTATTATTGCCTAATACATATATCACAACCTCCTGCTACTGAAGCCAATACTTCCTCACCAGAGGACAAGCATATAAATGTATGCCATATAAGAATCATATCCCTTTACATTTCAATCAAAGGAAAGATATACAACCTAACAGAATTATTTACAGAGCCCAGGCCACTAATCAGATATACATATATATCCATCCTCATAGTTTTTCTCTCGTTTTAACATCTGGTCAATCTTGAATGGAGGACCATGCAGAGACAGAGGACAACTATAATAACTGCTGTACACAATACACAAAGCTACACTACTAGGTGTAATAAATAATTTACGGAAAATGGACGTTTGCCCACAACTGCTTTTCAATGGTATGCTTTTGTCGATTCGAGCCCAATAAACCTCCACCACAGATATTCTGGCATGACGAACCTTGTAAAATTTCACAATGAACTGTCATATAAGGAACCAAGCTCTACTTGGATAATATATATGCAATTGATAGTTGTTGGACCTTGCCGGAATACCATTGCTTTCTTGGGACTTGCCTTGTGGTTCTAGGTTCAAGAATTACCTTACAATTTCTTGTTGATCATTTTTAACTATTATTCACCTTCATATAAATAGACTGACAAAATTTCAGTGTATTCTAGCAATGCAGAGCTTGCTGACCTCTCTTGCACGTTATCATCACATAAAGGAACCAGTCTATCCCACTGGGCTGAATATACACGGTAAAGGTTTGTTGTCCTTAGCCTGAGCGTGAATAAATAGACTTCATGCAATCCTAATCTGAACAAGCTCGCATAAGATTAACTGTAGTTGTATTTAATCCATATAGTCATCATACTACTTTGGTCTGCATGCCTTCGGTACTCCAGCAAAGGCCAATAAATATCCAACACTTATTTTCAGGCACCCAATGATTATGAATAAAAGTAAATCGCATTATTAATTCCTTTTAATTGTATAATACCAAGAACTTTTTTTCATTTTCAGTTTCCACCATCTCTTTCATTGAGGAAAAAAGTCTTTGGATTAATTTAACTCGTAATTTAAGAATGTCTGGAACTAAATTTATATTGAGAGACTTTGACATCTATATTTTTTCATAATTCGTGAACTTTTTAATGCATTAGCATGGACAGAATCGAAGTTAGAGGTAAACTAAACTTCAAACAATCTAAGATATGTCATTGAATACAATTCCTAAAGGCAAAACCGTCTAATTAATGCCTTAAGCTAAATCTAAAAAAAATAACGTTTCAACAACAATTATCAAACAGAATTACAAAAATTCAGACATAAAACCCGATTATCCTTCCTTCGGTAAACAACACATCCAAGACAAACTTTCAAAAAACTTATAAAAACTTCTCAACAAAACGAATAAATCCTCACCTTTCTTGAAGCTGTCAGAGTCCCATCAACGTCAAAGAGGCAAATCATCCCAGGAATCCTCCCCATTTTGAAGAAAATCGAAGAAAAACGGAGGAAAACGGAGCGGGCGACTTGACAGCTGATTCACGAAGCGGCATCAGCTGTTTCTCCCACGCGCCACATCAACACTTTATCTAGCGGAGAGTTTAGCAAATCTAGCGTTTAGTGCTACTTTTTTTTTTTTGGGGGGGGGGGGGGGATGAGGTTTGGATTTTTGGTGTTGTAGTTTTCTTATTATTATTATTTTTTGGTGAGGGTTATGATATGGTTCTAAATTTGGTTGGGTTTGATGTCTAGGTTGATTTTTTATGAGCCGGTGTATCTTGAGTCTAGCGGATCTAGCAATTAGTGATATTTTTTGTATTTGTAGCTTAATGTTAGATTAATTTTGATCAGTTATTGTTGATTTTTGCGAGAGTTGCGTTGTATTATTATGTTTCATAGAATGTGGGTTCTCTTTCCCAACCGCCACATCAAGCAATCTAGCAATTGGAATCTAGCACTCTGAGTAATCACCAATTTCTGTGTTTGATTCTTACTAATCAATTTTTCTGCGTGATAAATGAAAATTTTAATTCTAAAAATGATTCTGAAGTTGATGAGGTACTAGTTCGTAAACATGAAGATCACTAGATATTGCTATGCAATAATGAAGCGAAATTTCAGGTCCACGTAGCAAACATATGCTAATGTTGACGAAACTTGAACTAATATATATATATATATCTAACGAAATAAATCCTCTGGGAAATCATCCGATATATCGAAAAAAAACGTAGAACAAACCACGAAAGCTACAATAAAGAAATATCGTGTCTTCGTGATCAGAAGAAAGATTAAATTTAATGATGGCGGCGTTTTCCACGTTGACAATTCTCCTTATTTGGAAAGTCATCGAGAGAGAAGAGAGAGAGAGAGAGAGAGAGAGAGAGAGAGAGAGAGAGAGAGAGAGGGAGAGAGAGAGAGAGAGAGAGAGAGAGAGAGAGAGAGAGAGAGAAAGAGAGAGAGAGAGAGAGAGAGAGAGAGAGGGAGAGAGAGAGAGAGAGAGGGAGAGAGGAAGGGAGGGAGGGATGGAGAGAGAGAGAGAGAGAGAGAGAGAGAGAGAGAGAGAGAGAGAGAGAGAGAGAGAGAGAGAGAGAGAGAGAGAGAGAGAGAGAGAGAGAGAGAGAGAGAGAGAGAGAGAGAGAGAGAGAGAGAGAGAGAGAGAGAGAGAGAGAGAGAGAGAGGGGGGGGGAGGGAGAGAGAGAGAGAGAGAGAGAGAGAGAGAGAGAGAGAGAGAGAGAGAGAGAGAGAGAGAGAGAGAGAGAGAGAGAGAGAGAGAGAGAGAGAAAGAGAGAGAGAGAGAGAGAGAGAGAGAGAGAGAGAGAGAGAGAGAGAGAGAGAGAGAGAGAGAGAAAGAGAGAGAGAGAGAGAGAGAGAGAGAGAGATATATAGAGAGAGAGAGACAGAGAGATAGAGAAAGAGAGAGAGACAGAGAAAGAAAGCACACGATAAAGACACGGAAATGAAGAAAATAACAGAAAGAGAAGAGTATAAAGGAAAAAGAAAAGGGAAAATATTGAGAGACAGGAAAAAAGAGGATAAAGACAAGAAGGGAAAATGTAATAAAAGAGAGAGAGTAAAATCGAATGAGGAGAAAGGCATAGGGATGAAGAATTAAAGAAAGAGAGGGGATAAGAGAAAGAAAGAAAGAAAGAAAACAAAAGCCAATAAAAATCGTGAGAATAAAAACGAAAGAATAAAAATAAGGAAGAATGAAAGAAACAGGGAATAAAGAAGATAGAAAGGAAAAGAAAATAACGTCATGATAATAAGACAAAGTGAAGATAAAAATGAGGTGGGGGAAAATAGCGAATAAATAAGAGAGAAAAAAAACAGGGGAATTAAAAACGAATGAAGGGAGAGAAACGAACAGGGAAGAAGCATGGTGATAAATATGAGAGAAAGAAGAGGGAAATAAATATCATGATTATGCAGCTTTTGGGAATGAATTAGAAAAGAAAGGAAAACGAAAATAAAGATGGGAGAATGAAATCGGGAAATAAAGCGATGGAATAAGGGAAAAGGAAAGGAAAATGAGTGAAAGAAAGAAAACAAAATATATATAAGTCAAAGACGAGAGAAACGAATGGGGGACATAAAAGATAAGAATAAACACGAGAGGAAGGATAAGGGGAATAAAACTATAAGGATAACAGAAGTGAGAAAGGGAAGAGGAAGAAGAATAAAACCATATGAATAAAGATGTGATAAAGACTATTAGAGGAAAAGAAATGGTGAATAATGGCAATTCTGATAATCATGAGGAATATTACGTCGACAATGATAATAAATACCAAAAACAACATTGATATAAATTTTATAGGCCTTTTTATTCCCGTTTATGGATCACAAACAGCTTTCATAGTGCCAAAGTTCTTGGTCAGGATAACTCGATCATAAAATAAATATTGAGGTAACTATTAGAGTCCATTAAATTGATATTTCACCGTCTCATTTTAACGCTAATCGAACACAGATGATTTAAATATTGCCAACGTGGCACATAAGAATAAAATTCAAATTTCTTTAATTGGTTATAAACCTAACCATCACGGTGATGATAACGGCGCAATCATCATTGCCAATTCCTGTGCCTAGGACAAGTATAATACTCTTATAAAGAAGCTTACCTAATCCACAAACAGAAAAAAGGGACAAAAATCTTAATAACAAAATTGCTCTCCTCTTCGCAAATATGATCGACCAATGTGTAACTAAATCTGTCTTAGCTATGAACGAAGTGAAAGACAATACACTTTTAAATTATTCTCCCATGACGCAATGCTGTTTTCCCGCGCGATGACCAGAGGTGACGTCACGAACCAGACACGTGGAAAAAAGAATGGATAAGAAAATGGAGGCATTGGTTGTCTTTCTTTGGCCTTTCGGTATGTTTCGATTTATTTGTGTGTCTGGTTGTCTGTCTCTCTCTCTTTCTCTCTCTCTCTCTCTCTCTCTCTCTCTCTCTCTTTCTAACGTTCTCTCTCTCTCTCTCTCTCTCTCTCTTTCTCTCTTTCTAATGCTCTCTCTCTAACGCTCTCTCTTTCTCTCTCTCCCTCTCTCTCTCCCACTCCTCTCCCCCCCTCACCCACTCCTCTCTCTCTCTCTCTCTCTCTCTCTCTCTCTCTCTCTCTCTCTCTATCTCTCTATCAATCTATCTCCCTCTCTCCCTTTTTCTAAGATGATTAGCAATACATATTTCTCCTAAACGCCTTCATTAGCATCTACATTAATATATAAACGTCCTAAATTATATTCTCCCGAACACCTGTCTGGATACATCTGTTGACATTTTTTATTTCTTGTTTTTTTGCGATGGCGCCAATGTTTTCATCACTGGCCTTTTAATTCTCTCAACTATCAGTATTTCTGTCGTTGTCTTTTCGTCGTTTTATGGATGTCTTTACTACCTTGAGAGAGTTTAAGTTGATGGTTATTGA
>BOPN01000265.1:443747-448747 GCA_017312705.2 Penaeus japonicus
TTGTACACTTACACTCAATGTCTTCCGACCTACAAGCCTATTCTGTATGCAAGGATGACCGAGCTTGCCATCTTGATTATTATTTCATGTATAAAATAACAATATTGCTTTATGCTCCAGCTTTTTAGCCCTTGAGAATTGATCAGATCAACCAGGAGGTATCATTGATTCGCTAGAACCTAGAAAATAAGTAATCTTGTTTCTATTCGTACTTGTTTACGTCACGTGTTGACCGTGCCTTTGGACTTGTATCTATACCTGTTGATCTGTCCATGTCTTTCTGTTTGTTTATCTTTATCTATGTATGCCTATACCTAGAGTCCCTATACTGAGAGAGTACCGGTATAACGGTTCCCGGACAAATAGAAAACGGAGTCGCCTGGTCATCACTTTTGGCTTCCTTGGGTTAATTATTCGCCATAGAGTACATAGAATTGCGCTGTTTTGACTTCTTCAAACTCTCTTACTTAGTTGCTTGATGCTAGAGGATAAAAGTGGACACGATGACATGCTGTGGTGCTGCGGTGTCGGGAGACTTTCGTAAGTTCTCCCTGTTTTTATTATTCATTGCTTAGCTTGTTCTTGTCCTGTCTTACCCTTAACTAAAGTGTAACAATTTAGCTTTCGAGATAGTCCAAGATGAACGTTGTAGCCTAAGAAATGGCTTTATAATGGGTGCTTCAAGTGGGTATCAATAGGTTGGGACAAAGTTACTGCCCAGGAGTAGAGGAGCCAAAATGGCGCCAAATCTTGAGTTGATGATCGAAATCAGGCAACAGATTGCCGTAGAGTTAAAAACGTCTATGATTTGATGTATAATGCTCTGATTATTGTTTTTTTTGTTGTTTTTTTTGCTTCCATTCGTTTTGTCTTCTAATTATTTCGACAACAGTTTTATAATATCTGACATCTCTCTCTTCCGCCATGTTTTCTTTTCTTTTCTTTTAATTGTTCTAAATTACCGAGGAAGATTGATCAATAAAATAAAATGCATAACATAAACCATTGCTCCTTTTTATTCCCGATTTTCGATTCTTCAGGTATTGATACTTCAGTTCCGATGTTAAAGTCATGGATTTAGGTCCAGATAATTTGTCAATATGGACAATTTTAAATTTAGTTTGGGCGATACGACTGTGAATTGTGGGGAGAGTTCTTTTGTTTCGATCTTTTCTCATGACCAGAACTTTAGCACTCATTGGACAGCCAATTATGATTCTCATAACCTTGTTCGGATAGGAGTAAAGTCTTCATACCAGCAAGACAATTCTTCTAATGATATTATATTGATATTGTAGGCGTGACTGGAGTAGGTTCTTTTACAAAATGTTAGGGTTATACTTAATTCCCAGTGATCAGTGATTAAAAATGGAATAACCTGTGCGGTGCTTGGTACGTTATGCTGGTTGTATAAGACTATATAATATAGTTTGCCCCCTAAATGATGAGTCTTTTCTAAGGAACACGATTGACATATGGGATCACTAGCATTTTGGAGATAGTCATAATATACCTTACCGTTTCTGCCAGGTTTAGGTACCTCTGTGTGAAGGCTGGTGTTGCCCCAGGAGGAGAGTGAGCGTCCTCTCCTGAAATTGGAATTGTTGGGCCTTTTGTTGCTGCATCATGAGAATCATGAGAATTCATGCGGGCGCTCGGCAGCAACGGAATCACAAATTCAAGTCCCAAATCAGGTTACCGAGGTTATATCTATGTGAGAAAGATGGTAGAACGCAGTAACACATTTAATATAGAAATACAAATTTTACCTCCCTGACCGGGACTCAAACCCGGGCCGTCAGATTGACAGGCGTCTGGTTAGACAATTCTGTTAGCGGGTCGTGTAGCGTATCGGATTCAACACCGTGCCTGTCAGTCTGACGGCGTGGGTTTGAGTCCCGGTCAGGGAGGTAAAATTTGTATTTCTATATCAAATGCGTTACTGCATTCTACCATCTTTCTCATATAGATATAACTTCGGTAACCTGATTTGGGACTTGAATTTGTGATTCTGTTGCTGCCGAGCGCCTGCGGGAATTGTCTGTAAAACCTCGCTATCACTGCTCTGCTAAGAGTAAATAGGTAAAATTCCATTCAACACCGTGCCTGTCAATCTGACGGCGCGGGTTCGAGTCCCAGTCAGGGAGGTAAAATTTGTATTTATATACACACACACACACATATATATATATATATATATATATACATATAAATATATATACATACATATATATGTATATATATATATATATGCATATATATATATATATATATATATATATGCATATATATGTATATATATATATATAAATATATATATATATATATATGTATATATATGTATATGTATACATATACACATATATATATACATACATATATATATATATAAATATATATATATATATATATATATATATATATATATATGTATATATATACATATATATATATATATATATATATATATATATATATACACACACACATATATATATATATGTATATATATATATATATATATATATATATATATATATATATGCAAATGTGTATGATCATTCAGCTTATTTTAAGAGATTATTATGATCATTAAGGCTATCACAAGTTCTTCGAAAGAAATTAACTGAAATCAATCAGGCATATATAAATAACTAAATAACGACAACGCGAGCTTTTTGTGGTCTGTGTGCTTGTGTATGTGCGCGCTATCTGTGTGTGTGTGTGTGTATTTTTGCATGTGTCTGTGTATGTGTATCATGACTAACAACTTGATACCCGAATGATCACCTCTCCTAGGTTACGAAGACCTTAATGCAATTTTTACTTACGTCGTTTAAACATGCATGCCGGGTGTCGTGGGCTCAACGCATCATATCCAGCGGTGTGGTATGGCAACGTCACAGGAGGGCTTGCCTTTTGCGTCGCAGTAAAGGTATGCGTCAGCTACTGAAATATGTGATTTGGGAAATATATCTGAAAGATCTTTCTCTCTCCTCCGTTCATCTTATACTCTCTTATGCTCTCTTTATAACTTTATTTATATCTCTTTCTTTCTCTATAGATCTCTCTATACCTTTTTTATATTTCTCTATATCTCTCTTACTTGTTGTATATCTGTTTCTCTCTCTCTCTCTCTTTCTTTCTCTATGATCCTTAATCGATCCTTCTATCTATAGACCTACCCATTTGACTCTATTTCTAAGTTCGCATACATATAAATATTGTCAAATAATACATTATTCATCTTCATAATACAAGCATGACACACATCATGGCAAGACATCTCACAACAAGGACCGATTGATGGGAATACGAAGATTCTGAGCGTCAGACACCCGCTGTCTCGTCTCGCTGCGGCCTATATAGGTTAGTCTCATTCATGCGTATAATCATCCAGTATACACGTTTAGCTGTAGTAATCTTGCATAGACAAGCACTTAAGATAGGGGAGGTCCCCAGCGCCTCGTCGGTCAATATGGAATCAAGGCGGTTTCAGGCAAAATGATTCAAACATTATCATACTACGGGTTTCTCGAGCGACGCTTTGGTCGAAATGAGTTCGAAGCAGTTTCGGACACAGAAAATCAAAGGTTATCATTCTAAGGGGTTCAGCATGGCTTCTGCTGGTCTAAGATGGTCGAAAATCATATCCCAAAAGAAATCATGGAGCAGATATATTCTCTCCACAAATGCGATTTTGATGTTTTTAGTTACTCTCGTTCGCTTGCCGATATAGTGTGAATATAGGTAAACAATATGTGTTTATACCAGCTCATGTTTACCTTGGCTTTTGCTATCAGTATGCAATTAGTTTTTCATGTTAGAATTAAGTATTGTTGGTATTGATTGCTATTATTATATTTATTGCCAGCATTGTTATCATCATCATTATTATCATTATAATCATTATTAATTATTATTGTTGTTGTTATTTTTGTTACTATCGTTATTATTATTATAGTCATTTCGATCATTATCATTGTTGTTTTAAGGATTACTATTACTCTTGTTATCATTATCATCATCATTATCATTATCACTGTTGTTAATGTTATTATCATTATCTTTACCATCAGTATTATTGTAATATTCGTCATTATTATGATTATGATGATCATCATGATCATTACCATCAGCATTGTTATAGTCATTATCGTTGTTATTATTACTGTTATCATCATTGTCATTACTGTCGTCATACCGACAGTGAAATTAGGCGTCTGAGTCACGTAGAGTTTTTTTGAACGTGTGTCTACAATTACTTTGACTACAGATTATTTCCCCCCCTTTACTTCACTTGTTTTTATCTTCCTTTTCTTTTGGTAACATTTTCATAATGTCTGACATCCTAAGATACTTATCAACTGAACTTGATTTATCGATTTAATTATCTTTAATGTAGCTTTAGCTTTTTGGTAATTTGTTCTGAATTGAAATTGAATGCATAACAAAAACTTTTGTACCAATATTTCACTTTCTAGTATTTTCCTTTATTTCTCGATTTCTAGTTTATCTTCGATTTCTTGGTTTATCCTATTTTCTGACACATTTTTTTCTTTAAGATCTAAAATTTGTCAATAAAGAATCAACGATATTTTTCTTCTTCTGGCATTCACGTTATTTTGTATTGGTATTTATAGGAATTATTCTTATAATTCATTTTTCCATTCTTTCCATTGACTTATAGTTAACAAATTAACGTCAACATACATTTAGATAGTCTAGTAACTATCAAATAACGAAAACTATAATTTTTTACAAAGTCTGTACCTCGACTACGGACTTAAAACTTTCTATCATGTACAAGAACTTGAAACTGGATTCCTTACCCATCTACGGCGTGATATGTAAATAAATGCGAATTAAAACACGGTGATGCATTAACGGGAGCTACGGTTGGGTGATACATTTTACCAAAGTATTGAGTCAGGGTGATACATTTTAACAAAGTATTGAGTCAGGTTGATACATTTTACCAAAGTATTGAGTCTTAGGGT
>BOPN01000265.1:453747-458747 GCA_017312705.2 Penaeus japonicus
AAGCTTAATATTTCCCCATTCTGAAAACAAGGTATTTTGACGACGTTTTACAGGCCGTCGTGGGAACTTGGGCTCACGGACGCTTAATGGAACCTCCCTCCAGGGCCTCGGCGTGGAGGCTTGGCTTTGGAACCCCAACTGACTATAACGATAACGAAGGCTTCTGCGGAGGGTTCAGCGTAAGTGGATTTGCGTTCGTATCCCCTCGCCAGGGCCTTTGTAAATTTTGTGAAATAAATTACGATCTTGTGTTCTATTGGAAATGAATCACTATGGAAAAAGTTATTTAAATGATGTAACAATATTGCCCTTGTATTGTTTCTCCACTAAAAATACTTTACAAAGATTACTATTACAAAACCACCGTTTTAAACACCTACAACAATACGAAAACAAGCATAGGCTTAATATAGAGATCAAAATATGAGATATCTTACTCCGAAAAAAATCTGAAAGCCTTATAAAATACCTCCTTCATCCCCCCACCCCCCAGCACCAATACTACGTAAATGACGGGAAATGTGGAATCTGTGGCGATTCATGGGACGTCTCACCTCGACCGCACGAAGTGGGTGGTCTTTACGCCACTGGGACCATCGTCAGGCAATACCAAGAAGGCCAGACCATCGAAATAACAGCTGACATCACCAGCAACCATCGAGGTCACTTTGAAGTCAGGATTTGCCCCGATCCTGCCGGCGAAGCCACGCAGGAATGCCTCGACCTGTGAGTGCCTTTGCTTTGTTTACTTTTTATACTGTGGCTCTTTAGGATATCCTTAACTTGAGTACGACGACGGAGGTAAGTTCTGTCTCGACTTGTGAATTATCTCGCTGAGTTAAGTTAGTATTAAGTATCCTTCTTTTCGTCTGTTTGTTAGTATTAATGATTCGTTACATCTCAGACACCAGCTGGAACTCGCCGACGGATCTGGCTTCAAGTACAACATCTCAACCGACGTTGGAAAGCACAGCATGAACGTCAGACTGCCGAGTGGTCTTACTTGTGCACATTGCGTTCTGCAGGTCAGTTAGAGTTCGGGCTTTTCCCTCCATTACATGTTTTGTTCCCATCTTGAACTTACTGAATTTACTGCATATGTATTTCTGTATTTGGTCTTATTCTACCTTCTTCCTCCATTCTATTGTTTTTTTCTATCTCCTACCTTCATTCTTCGATCATTCTACCTTCCTTTAACACCTTCTGAATTAACACCATTCTACCATATCATCCCCATTACAAACAAATGCCAAAATAACCCATTAACTGTGACAGTGGCGTTACGTGACGGGAAACAACTGGGGCATCTGTGAAGACGGAACGGGAAGTCTGGGATGCGGGCCGCAGGAGGAATTCCGCGCATGCGCAGACGTCGCTGTCTCTCCAGTGGGGACGAGGTACGGTTGTCGGAATTCAAAATGGGATCAGTTATTTGGTCTTTCTTGGCTGTGGGGCCCGGATTGGATATTAATAAGGGTGAAGTCGTCATTAAAATCTCTAGAATCTTTCGAGTTTTGAAAGATATATACATTAACTTACTTCTATTTCACGATTCCCCATTGTCTTATAAATAAATACTGCAGGCTTTCAGTATAGTAAATAAAAGTTTATGCTGCAATCCCCTTTACTTTAGTACATAAGTGCTTATGCTGTAATCCACTTTACGTTAGTACATAAATGTTTATGCCGTAACCCACTATATTTACGTGCTATTCAAAACCGCAATCTCCCACAGGACGCGCTGGTCATCCTTCAAAGGATACGGTCTCAAGCCCAAAGAGGACCTGACACTCGACCGAATGCTCTCCCTCCGCTTCCAGCCTCGCGAAGGACCGAGTGCCAACAGCCTCCTCGACTCCTTCCCGGGTGCCGCCGAGTGCCATGGCGTGGGCGAGTGGGCGCACGTGCCAGGGGTGGATGTGTGGTGTACCAGGAACTGCCTTGGCACGTCTTACTGCCCCGCTGAACAGTGCTGGTGTCAGTGACCTCAAGGAAGTTACATTTTGTTATTTGTGTTTACTTGTATATATAAGGGTTTCATTCTGTGTTACTTGTGTTTACTTGTATATATAAGGGTTTCATTCTGTGTTACTTGTGTTTACTTGTATATATAAGGGTTACATTCTGTGTTACTTGTGTTTATTTGTATATATAAGGGTTACATTCTGTGTTACTTGTGTTTACTTGTATATATGAGGACACATGATAAGGTATATATACAAGGCATAGCACACACGCGCTAGCATTTTGGCGCATTTTCTTGCATAATTCTGTGATTTTCCCACTTAATATTACTATTTATCAAGTATTTATTGTATGCTTTGGTATAACATTATATATTTATAATTTTGATATTTTTGTTCCGACTGTCTATTGTTACATTTTGTTTATCTACCTCATTTGTAATAAGAATAACCAATTTGATATTATATAATTATATGTATTTTTGATTACATTAAAAATAATAATGTGAGTAAAAGTAAATATACGTTTTTTTCCATCCACTGAAATCGTAAAGTGAGTAATTACCAAAGTTAATCAAACAGCATATGTTTTACCCAAACCTTAATTAATCATGATATAACTTTTATATATATATATATATATATATATATATATATATATATATATATATATATAGTAAGCTGCCCATTACAGTCAAGTTTTCGGGATTGAGTTAAAATGGTTGTCGCAATTTTTGATAAGAAAGAATTAAAGAAAAAAAAAAAAAAGAATACCAGTAATTTCACCTGGCAACCAATGAAAGAAAAGAAAGAAAGAAAGAAAAAAAAACATACTTTCCTGTTCTCAAAATACCACGCTATATAACGCACATCATTACATAACAATATATACAATCTTATGCAAATATTCATATGTGTAAATATTTACGAAAAGAATAAGGAAACTCGTTCAGTCATATTCGGTTATTTGTAAAACCTAAATTATCTACGTCCATGCAAATCATATCGTGGTAAAGGTAAACAAACCACGGTATTATAATTAGTAGTTCATCAATTTATTGTCGACAATTTTATTCTTATATACTCACCTAAATTCATCCAGACTAATAATTCACTGAAAATAGTACATATATTTAAAAAAAAAAAAAAAAAAAAAAAAAAAAAAAAAAAAAAAAAAAAAAAAAAAAAAAAAAAAAAAAAAAAAAATGCGGTTTATGCACTCAGGATGAACACTCTCTTTCTCCAGGTGTAGTTAGTTTCATGACACGTAATGTATATTCTACGTGTATATAATGCTTTAGATTTTCAAAATGATATTCGATGAAAAGTATGAAATAAACTTGACCTTGTCCCTCTCTCGTTTCCCTTACATTCTTAAGGGTTTTCGAAAAAAAAAAATGAAAAAACATAATTGTGTCTTTCTTCAATTCAGTAAATTTTTGTTCATCCCCCCCCAAAAAAAAAAAAAAAATCACCCCTCTACCACGACGAATAATTGTAGTTAAGACTTTTGTGTTTCACAAACAAAATAAAGAAAATGTTTAGGACACAAACGAAACAAAAGAAAATAAATTATAAAAATAAACATACACGACTAACAACAAAAATACACATAACTTAAAAAAAAAATTAAACATACAAAAAACAACAGCCTTCCCCAAAAAGGGGGAAGAAGGGTAGGCGGCGAGAATTAACAACATTGACAAAACCTGTAAAAAAAAATAATAAATAAATAAATAAATAAATAAATAAATAAATAAATAATAAATAAATAAAATAAAAATAATAAAAAACTGTACCCCAATGGGACAACCAATCACAAAACTCAAAAGCCTCTATCTCCAATGAACTTTATAAACATGTTCTTGAAGACTCGGCTTCTGATGGAACCTCTGATGACAGTACTCGCAGAAGTAAACCTTATCCTGCTTGTGCACAATCCGCATGTGGCACTTGAGGGCACTGCTTTGGGAAAACTGCTGGGCACAGTCTGGACACGTGAAAGGCCTCTCTCCCGTGTGAACTCGCACGTGCTTCACCAAGTCGTATTTCCGGACGGTGGTGTAATTACAGTAAGGACAGTGGTGGGGATGGGTCGGGGGGGTGGTAGTGGAGGTGGAGGTGGTTGTGGTGGTGGATGGCGAAGCGGAGGTGGATAGGGTGGTAGGAGAGGTGGAAGAGAGCTGCAGCGTGGATCTGTTTTGGTCGTTGTTTCTGCTTCTGGACTCGCTGACGATCTGGGTTGAAGGAGAAGGCGAGTGTTAAGTGATTTTTAAAGTGGGATTTAGGGTTAAGTTATCGTGTATATAATTGCAACTGTTTATAATAGGTATTTCATCATGTTAGATTTATTTCATTCCGTGATAATAATGACAATAACAGTTATCACAACGGTAATGTTGCTTGTATTGACACTTTGGTGATGGTGATGACGATGACGATGATGGTGACAATAATAATAATGATAATAATAATAATAATAATAATAATAATAATAATAACAATAATAATAGCAGTAGTAACAATAATTATAATGATAATTAAAATAATAATAATAGTAATAACAACAGCAATAATAATGCTGATGATAAGAACAACAATAACAATATTAACAACAATAATAATAACAACAATAATAATAAGTGATAATAATAATGATAATAGTAACAAGGAAAACATAAAAACAAATAATAATGAAAACAAAACAAACTACATGAAATATAATATTAACAACAATACCCCCATCACTAATAATAGCATCAGCAATTATAGTAATAATGATAATAACAATAATTGTAACAATAACAACAATTATCAATATCATAGCAATAATGAAAAAAATGTATGATACTACTCCTACAACAGCTTCTAACATTCCTATCGGTAAAACAATAATTGGAAATTCAAGAACAATAATAAAAACAATCAAACATAGCAACAATGAATTTCAAACAATAACGACAAATAAACAGAAAAAAAAATCATAAATAACAATTATATAAAAATAATGACAAGAAATCAATTAACCAAAATAAT
>BOPN01000265.1:463747-483747 GCA_017312705.2 Penaeus japonicus
AAAATCACACAAATTTGCCTTGTTATAAAACTTCACTGGTATTTTTTCATTAGTTCAAGGATTCTCAAGACTAAAATTTCCTACATCAAGAAAGTATACGGGAAGGAGAAAGAACCAATTCAGGAGTAAAACTTATTCATCACCTTTAAATAGTTAATCATTATTTTACATGCCTATAATAGTTTTTTTTTTTTTTTTTTTTTTTTTTACACAATCACATATGGCATCAACATAGAAATCCATTCAATACTTACAAAAAAACAGTCAAACAGAAAGACAAGTGCAACTAACAAAAAAGAAAAGACAAGAAAAAAGAAAAGCAAAGAAAATATGGGGTATACCAATAACAATAATGATAATAATCTAAATGGAAGAGCCTGGTACAGCTTTCAAACAACTACTACTGCAGTAACTTTCTTTAAAGAAAAAAAATCAATATATCTATATCTATATCTATATCTATCTATCTATCTATCTATCTATCTATCTATCTATCTATCTATCTATCTATCTATATATATTTACACATATATAAGAATATGCACATGAACTGGATGAGCCCTTGAACATATACCTGTCTAGGTACAAATTCGGATCAAATATTCAACATTTTCTGGAACATCATACATAGTATGATTCTGATATGATCAAAATACTGAAAGAAGAATAATAGAAAAAAATTAAAATAATAATTGTTTCTAGCACTAACAGTGGATACCACATTGCATCAGCTGACCGAATTACTCATTGCTTCTGATAATATTGAAACCTGATGCATGATAAAACTCTTCCCTGAGAATAAATTCCTTATTTAAATCTTAACCCCAAGGAGTGTACGGCACAGTTCAGGCTGGGGAGTTTTTCCCTCACCAGGTGGGTAGGGGGGGAATGATTACACACGAACGGGTAGGATCAAAATGGGTAAGTACACATTTAATAGGATAAAGCAGGCTTTGCCCTCGTTGAGTAGTTGTTATTGTACGTCATCCACTAACCTGAACTGACCTAGCCATCTTGTTCATCTGATCTCTCGGATTGTAGTTTATCTTCACCATTGCATTTTTATCTCTGCATCATAAATAATCTCTTCTGATTTCAGAAGAACTTGCCTTACTACTGCAACAAATACATCAATGGCAAATGATTCTTATTAATAAGAAGTAAGTCCTAAACTTTGCCTTGCTGAATCTGTGCAACTTTTCAACTTCTTTGATGATATAACTTCAAGGACTGTCGTTTGCAATGTCATTTTGTTTAGTGTCCTTTTTCTTATTGTGGCTGAGTTTCATTTTACACTATACTATATAGTGCAAGTTCTATGATACTCCAGAACACTATAAAGAGAATGTTTTATCAAAAAAAATATATCATACCAACTAATTATCCCTCTTTGTTATTTTAATCGTTTGTATATTCTGATTCACTTCATCATAAATCGCTTATGTATATGAAACAAGTATCCAATTCAGCTATAACATAACAGACAAAGAAAGCATCGGTATGGAAATATCAGAAAAAAAAGAAAGAAAATAATATTCAAAAAAGTAAACAAGGGGTATATAAAAATGAATGGAGAGAGAAAGGATATGTGTTTACATTTGTATATCTATACGTACATACATACATACACAAACCACGCCACACCACAACCACATACACACACAACCCTCACACTCGCCCACAAAAGAAAAAAAATAACTCCAAAAGTGTTATTTGCTTTTCTTCAGCTCTTAGATTAGACCTTAATATATATAAAAAAAGTCTGACCAAAACCTTGTAGTTATTAACTTTAACCAAGAGTAATTATCACTAATTATATAACAATTAGCATAACATTTCTGCACTTTGATGAGGTACTCTTTACTTATCATTTGTCTTCAAGTTAGCATTACTATTACATAAATAATGGGACAAACAGTATAAAATAGATGCAGGATCTTCCATTCTCAAATATAAACCACAATCTGGCATTTGTCCCATAAGGAGATAAAAAAAAAGTTATATGTAGGAAAAGGCAGCATATAATGAGATATATCTCAGAAAGTTCTATTCCCTAAAAATGACTACCTTTTAACTGTTTTGCATACGTTTATTTAACTGCTTAATCAATTTATAGTTAAACTGCATTTACAATTATGTTTTCTGTCAAACATTTAGAATGGGAGCTGACTTTTCATTTCGCTTTTGAAAAATAATGATAATTTCTTTCTGGTAATTTCTTTAAATTCTGAAGTATAGCATTGGTAACTAATTTCTACAACTTTTGAAGTACAGTGCAAGTAAACAATTTCTATATATTCTCAAGCACTGCATTTGTAATCATCCTACATTTCTACTAGGCTCCTTTATCCTATAAATGTAGGTTATCATTTGTTTCCTTCCCTATGTCTGTCTTTTCCATATGGATGACAAATTTCATATCTTAATTTTTTAATGAACAAAGAAATATCACAACAATCATAGATTGAAAAATAAATTTGAGAAATAATTAGACACACAATTACCAGTTACCATTGCTAGTAATACTAATAATAATAAAAAAATAATAAATATAAGAATTATCAAATAGTATCACATAACAATGATTGATAACTGAAGATAACAGATGATGGTGAAAACTGTACAGAACTAAAGCTTCTACTTCTATTATAACTACTAAATCGCTACTGCAGCTATTAAAGTTATACTAAGCTACTAATAAAATCATAACGGTCGATGGTAATGACAATAACGAAAGTGATAACGATAATAAAAAAAATCCGTCCTACCATACCTGAAGGCTTGGGTCACCTGTGCTTGTGTTTTCGCCATCCATCACTACACTGCTTGCCGTCTCTTGCTCTGGAAACCACTGGAAATCAAGACATGAATTAGTCAGTGTGAACCTAATGCTCTTCTTTTGAACAATAATCATTCTAGCATTCAAAACTGGGCCTTTAGAAGAAGAAAAATGTTTTCTAGAAAGCAAATATGTATATATATGTATCATGTGCCACTGAATTATGTTTTAAAAGTAACTATAAGAGAAAAGAATATGATTTACATGTCTATGACTGCAGTTCAATAGACTGTTTTATCACAAGGGAATGAGAGAATTCACATGAATAAATTTTTGCCTCCCATACTCACTGATTGCATGTCAGAGGAGCCAGACATCGCACTGCCTAGCCCATCAGAGAACATAGGCTGGGTGATCAGCAGCCCTCCACCCTGGGAGTTCAACCCTGAGCTCTCGTACTTGGGAATCAGCAAGCTCACTTCATCCTGGCAACTATTGTTCAGTGCCTCTGGTTGTCTGTTGTCCTCTGCAATAGTCGTAAAATCCAGCCCGGTGTCGCCTTGGTCTGAGTCGCTGCAGCCTGAGATTTCTATGATTTCTTCCTTGATGTGAATATCTTGTGTCTGTTCCAGAAAAAAAAAAAAAGATAATTAATATTTATGTGGCAATATCAACATATTCCAGGAGTCTTAGGAAAGCAAGGAGAGAAATGGATATCTTAAAACTCTGTTGCAGATGGGTGTCCACACAACTGCCGGTTGAGTTCTGAAGCAGTGTATGGCTCTCGATGCAGGGGTTAACAGCTTGAGTTTTAAACTATGTTTGTCAAAGTACACTGGATGGTACAGGAGAGTTGTATGCCATGTATCTGTAGGATGAGATAGAGCTTTCCCATATTGGTTGAAGACACTTATTTTTTCACCCTTTTGTGAATAAGGACCACAGGAATACCGATACATGACACCAGCAACTGAAATCACCAAACAAGCAATGTGAAAGCTCACAAATGGCTGCTCAATCATGGTAAGCTCAAGCCACATGGTGATTTAAGTTACCTGCCAAAATCTGGTTAATGCTAATTGGTGCATGCAAGATAGTATTTCTTTCACTCTTTCATTAACCAATTCAGCCATTCACTTCACCATAACCTACCTAGCTATCTGGCTCACAATACAGATCAGCCCCAGAGCTAATCATACAGGTGACAAGAGACTAACCTCAGGGTGCAGTGGTAAAGGATCCTGACCAGGGGAATTGCCTCTCATTCTCTGGCCATCAGTGACACCTGACCTGCCTAGGTTCTGTGGTTCTCCTCTTGAGCAATCCTGCGGCCACTCTGCTTCTCTCCCTCTGGTGGGCGGCAGCGGGGTTGACGATTCCTGAGTCTTCCGTTTCTTTGCACTCGGACTATTTACACGATCTGTGGTTGCCGGAAGGTTTTTGCTCCTAGCAGGTGGACTAGTTCTGTTATTTCTAACTGGGGCATGACAGCCACTTCTGTCGTTACTTGATGTCTTGGCCTCTGCAGGTTCATCTGATACTGCTAGGCCCTTAATTCTAAGAAGTTCTGCCACTTTAATAAGCCGTGACAGATCAGACTGTGCGACACTCACTACGCCAGCATACATGTAGTTCAAAATGGCTTCAAGCTCATCACACTGCACATCTCTTAACACTATGACTGGATGTTTACAAGGTGTGTGTTCAAACATGTTCTCAAAGTATTCACTACATGTTGATAACACTAACTTGTGAACAGGGTAAAACTTGCCATCACAAGCTACTGTGGCATCTGTGTATCTTTCCTGCAAAGGAGAGACAGATCATTATTAGAACAATAAAAAAAAAAAAAAAAAAAATTGGGATCAAAGGAAAAGAAAAATTATATTGTAATGAACATGTAAGGTCAGACTGCAGTTAACAAAGATATTAATTTAAATATTCACAAATTATTACATATTTGCTAAGCTACAATGACACATAATACAATTTTTTCTCTTTCATATAACACTAATGTTTTTAACCTGAAAGGATGGCCAAGTTCAGTGCTTCATGAGCACATATGATGAGAAAGATTATCTTATTTTTTAAAATTTATTTTATTTTATTATTATTATTATTTTATTATTATTATTATTTTTTTATTTTTTTTTTTTTTTGGGGGGGTCACCTTTGATACACATCTGGAATATGCATAAATAGGACACTTTTTTGGATAACTTTTGTCTTCTTTTGTCCTGTCTGCACACGTACCTAAGAATGGCAATAGCTGCATTTTTTTTGTCTTTTAAGAGTTTTAAGAGATCTTTGCATCCCATATCTCTTAGGATCTAAATTCAATGTGAATACCCTTACAAAAGTAAGAACAATAATAGAATAAAGTCAGTCAAACAAATTAACAACAACGGTTGTTAAAATTTAAAAAATCAAATCATGCACAGGAAGCAACTTACCATCATAAAGTAAAATGAAATATCAAGCAATATGGATGACAGATAGAACAGAAACGAGAATTCTGCTTCTACAAAAATAATAATATATAAACATATATATTAGTTACTTTGTCTCTTAATGCTGCTATTGAACGACAAAATGTTGTACTGTGGTTCTTCCATGATAATGAGAGCATCCCATCCATCATCTTGATTCATGTGCTGCATCTGTCAAAGAAAATAAAAGCAGATTAATCCATTGGTCGCGGTATTAAAAAAATGTTTGTGCAGTAGGATGGCTAGTTTACATGTCTGGCACGGTGCCATCCGCCTCTATGACTGACTCTGCCTTTGCAGCAAATCATGCCATCCACTGCCAATGGGTTAACATCCCTCGATGGTTATTTTCATAATTTCGAAATTAATACATTACCACAAAGACTTAGGCATAGATTATTTCAGAGTTTGTGAACTATCAACAGCAGCTCCACCAATATAATTCAATATCTGAACATAAGGAAACTATTCAAGTGTTTCCTAGTTACTTTTTTGAGATAATTTACATATCCAGCACTCAAAAATAACTGCAACACAACTCATTGTCTTCATAAATTATGTGCTGGCTAAGCCCTTTTTAACATACCTCTTTAAATATAAAAGAACTAATATCCCGACATTAAAAAAAAAACTATAATAAAAAAGTGTATACTGTATTTGGGTTAGCCATACAATTGATTACATTTTATAATTCAATTGAAGTGATCATTTCCTAGGAGGTTTTTAATATTTGTCATAGATCAGGAAAAAAGTTTTGAAACTGCATTGAACCATATGCTATTTTTAGTTACTGTAGCAACTGCATATCTTGGACAATGTGCTTTTATCAATTATTTAATGAAAACCAAGAATCTATATTGTTTGCTAAACAGTAGCTACATTTAAATTACTTGACTTAAAATCAGTGCCATCTAGAAGCACATATACTCCAAACAAACTAAAGTAAACAGGACTAGGAGTTAGAAAAATCTAGTATTTCATTTTTGTAGTTTCACTGTCAGCCACTGCCCTATTAATGGCCTTTTTACAACTTTGGATACTTTTAGGTATTAAAAGGTTAGTAATGTACTGGTATATACTGTGTAAATGATAATGAAAAAGTTTGTAGCACAAAAATGGATCAATTAATATTCTAACTATCTTTTTTTCAAGATACAGTGATTAATGAGAGGAACTTTTAATTGACTGTCACAAGCAATATATCAAAGTAACTTTAAACATCACATAACTATATGGAATTTGATTATACAACTTCTTGTTTTAGCCTCTCAGATGTATTTGTGGGACTTCCTGTCTACCAAATACATGCAGAGTTATTCCTAACAACTGAAGTTATAACATTCAAGAAAAATGACATTCTTAGTACTGGCATCTTCTGTTTTTTAAACATATCCCAAGTTCATGAACTTCAATGCCCAATTCTGCAAATTAAGGACTGTACGAAATTATACGTGGATGTCATATACGTTTTCTCTCATCTAAATAACATTTCCGTCGTAGAGAATGCAAATACCTTGTTTCTTTGGCTTCTACCTTCATTTCCCAAGTACCTACGTTTAATTAAACATTCTATAATTTCTAAACAATCTTACCCCCCACCAACCACCACAAGACTACAAATCACAACCATTTTCACAAGCAAAATGTACAAGCAAGTGCTGACACCATAATCATTATTTTTTCTCTCTCTCCAGGACAGTCTACGCTAAATCAAATTACGTATTCCTCCTCCTCCTCCTCCTTCTTCTCTTGTCACTTTCCTTACGCACTCACCAGTTCTCTCTCTCTCTCTCTCTCTCTCAGCTCTCCACGTCACACCATCACCTGAAGGGTTTCTTCTCCAAAAAACTAAAGGCTTTGTTGTTGTGTTGTCTGTGTTTGCTTTAGCTGAGTGTGTGGAGCCGCAAGTGATCGCCTCGGATGCAAGAATTGTTTTGTTTACATGATTGCGATGGAGGGGTAACGAGGGTATTTTTGTTATTGTGTTCATTTGTTTTGGTTTCGTGGCTTCGCTCTGTTGATGTTTGATTTAATCTTATTTTAATTGTAGGTCGTTTAATGCTTATTACTTTTTCTTTCATATTTATGATCACAATTTCGATTATTATTTTTTCGGTTGTATTTATATATTATTTTTTTTATCATAAGTTTCATCTATCTTGCTTTACTGTAATTTGTTTAATATTTTGCTCAATTCAGTTTATAGTTTCATTTAACCTACTGACATATTTCACTATCACTTACATACGACCACTTTACTTTCTATTACTAAACTTCATAAATTAAGATCAAATAAATTTCTTCTATAATAAAAAATAACAACAATAATAACATCAACGATAATGAAAGTAATAACAATACCAACAATAATAATTACGATAATGATAACATTGCTACTATTACCAATACCAGGACCCGCCTCAAAGCAACTTACGATATCGTAAACCCGCGTTGTAGAGGCCGCGCATATCGTAAGTCGAAGCGTGAGCTCAGCAATGTCACTCATTACACTTTAACCTTCTTCGCGTGACATGACTCTAGCACCGGCGTGAATCCGGAAATAAGTCATGTTAGTTCCGACCTGTCCAAGCGAGATGTGTATAGATATTGTTTTATTGGCCGTACCAGGCATATTATCATGCGTCATATCAATTTATATTGCATTCATTTTCCCAGGCGACTTAATGAAAGATAACAATCAATAATAGGACAGCGTACAATGAACTCGTCTTTTACCCTTTGGAGTTAGCGGCAGTACATATTGCATAATCGATGCAGCTTTGAGAAAGGAGAGAAAAGAGATATTATCTTCATATGAAATAAATACTTATTAGAATATTACAGATTTACCATTTTGAAGGTGTATGAGAATGTATGTTTGAGAAAGATAGAGAAAGAGAGAGGGAGAGAGCAGATTTGAATACACACACACACACATATGTATGTGTGTGTGAGTGTGTGTCTCTATCTGTCTATCTACCCATCCAACTATCAATCTCTAATCCTCTCTCTCTCTCTCTCTCTCTCGTCAGGGATCTTAAACTGAGAGAGTTTTGAGTATCAGGCAGAACGGCATGATGTCATGATAATGATGATGAAGATAATTAGATGATATAATGATCATGAAAATAATGATGATAATAACGGTATCAATAACAATTGTTATTATTGTCAACAGTATCATTATTACTATAATGATCGTATTAAAAATAGTAATTGTAACGATAACAATGACGACAATGATGGTGATGAAACAGGACCGGCACTAGGACATGCAGAGCCCAATTGGGAACAATTCTGGCGGGCCCAGCAGTTCCCAACCAACCTGCCCCAAACCCCATAGAATCATAGAAATATAAAACAAATAAACAAACAAATAAATAAATAGATAAAGACGTTTATTGTACTCTTTATATCCCTATGGTAGAATGGAAAGCAATCTAAATGTGCGCTTACAAAATGCATGCGAGATAATAGATTTCGCCATAACAGCCCAGTTGGGAGCAATTAGTCCAATTGGTTTGTGTCTGACTCGATGATAATGTCGTAATTGTAATAATAGTCAGATGATTATGATGATAATGAAAGTAATGATAAGAATGATTATAATTTGGGATTTCCGTTCTTACCAAAGATAAGATAGTAATGATGATGATGATGAGAACGAAGTGATAATGGTATAATAGTAGTGATATCTTTATCGTAGAGATAGATCTATGATTTTTGTATGATGGTAAATATAGTAACTGGTGATGATATGATGATAATGACAAAACAATGATGATTGTGATATGATATCATTATCAGTAATTGTAACAATGACGGTGTTGGTGCTGGTAATGATGATTTGTAGTAATAACAATAACAATTAACCTGATGGAAGTGTACTTATAAGATATCACATACACACACACACACACACACACACACACACACACATATATATATATATATATATATATATATATATATATATATATATATATATAAAGATGTACATATACATACATATATATATATATATATATATATATATATATATATATATATATATATATATATATATATATATAAAGATGTATATATATATATATATATATATATATATATATATATATATATATATATAAAGATGTATATATACATACATATACATATAATATATATATGTATACATATATACATATATAATATATATATACATATATATGTATATATATATACATATGATTAGTATACTTCCATCAATCTAATATATATACATATATATATATACACACACATATATATATATATATATATATATATATATATATATATATTATAAATACATAGGCACACACATATAAACATATCACACACACACACATAACAACATCCTCCCTTTGCAAAATCAAGAGAACATTCGAAATCTCAGAAAAAAAAGAAAAAATCTCGGTTCTGCAATACCGTTATTTCAAAATGCTTCCCTGAACGACAGAACCAACAAAGTCCCTTTAAATCCTAATTACCTTCTCAAAAGGAACACGCATTCCGTTTAATTAAGAGGTTTGTGTGTTGAAAAGGAATATTTTTTTTCTCGGTCTTGAGGTTATATTTGGTTATGTTTAAGTTTTAAATGAATTTGTGATTTTGTTATGGATATTAGAGATACCTCGGTGAACAGTGGAATTTGATGTATCATATTTATCTGTTAGTAATTCCGTTAATGATAAATTGCTGGTTTGTAAATTCGATGATTATGATATATCTCATAAATAATCTGAACATGGTGAATTATGATTTATATTTGTAAATCCAGTAAAAGTAAAAAATATATATATGTTTTATCAGCAAGTCCAATAATGATGATTTAATTCAGCCAAGTAAATTCCAAAAGAACTGCAGAGAGAAACAGCAGAGGAAATAAAACCTGAAGGATAATGCGATAAGATTTGTTGATAATGATCATGGCACTATAATCACAGGCACAATCAGGTGAAATTAAACACATTTCCTGCACTATAGACCCTGTCCTATAATGTATATTCGCACCATACCCGCTGGATACAAGACAAGTTCCTTAACTACCGGCTAAGGAAGGTTAGCATCACAAATTGAAATGACAAGACCAAAAACGCACTTAAACTGCACAAACAGTTTAGGAAAGTGATGTTTTGGTGTTGCTCAAAATCTTTAATTAAGGATCTCAAAATGTAATTCGCCTGTGACATCAAGTTAGCGTGATCGCTTGCCTTTGAGAAAAAAACTGAACATCGTAATGCGTGACAGTATGATAGAACATCGACTTTCTTTGCGTGACAGTATGATAGAATATCGACTTTCTTTCCTTGTTCTAATACACACGCATGCGTTAGTTTGTAGAAATAGATCCACTTTTTTCAAAATTCTGATTACGGCTACTGATAATGATATAGATATTATGTTAATGATGATAATGATAGGAATTGCAATGATGATAAGGATGGTATTGATTATTGTAATCATGAATACAATGAAAGGAAATTAAGATGGCAATATATTGGTAATGATGATAATGATAATAATAACTATGGTAATATTAATAATGATTATCACAAAACTAAAAGGTTTTAGTAATAATAATTGAGCAAAACAACAATAATGATGAAAAAGATACCGATCATTAAAATGATCATTACAATATTAGTATATAAACTTATCCAGTTATCAATCTCAGGAAATACAAAATAAAGAAAAAATATCGAAAACAAAAGAAAAAAACGAATTCACAGCAAACGTAGCAGTTGGCAGTTAACACGATGGTAATCCATCTTCACGTCAACAGACTCATTAACCCGTCATTTTGGACTATATTCCTAAATGAACTAATTAGCAATGACAAGTGTTTATGAGTATTATGAGTTGTTATTTATGGGATTTATGAGTTCCCATTTCCTCCCACGCTCTATAACGAAGCCACGTGACAAAAGACGAGCGCCATTTTCTTTGGCGGGAAAAAAAAGAAAAGACCCAGTTCAGAATAATACAAATTCATGAACCTGCTTTACATTCTTAAAGATCTTATTGTCGGTTTGTTTAGGTCGGTTTGCAGCTGCACTTCATGTCACTCTCATGCCCTTTGCATCGCTCTGACTTCGATCGATGGACATTAATAAACCACCGAGCAGATGGAACGTTATTGAATGTCAACATAAGCGAGTGAGGATTTAGTTCAGGCCGCCTCGTGGGATACAGTCGAACGATGTTGGTTCAGGTTTGTATACACAAGTTGGGTTGATTAACGGTTTCGACTGTGATTATTTCCTCTCGAACTGACTTTGTGTATATACAGAGGAGACCACCTACCTCATGTTCAGCGTATTTATCACTTATCAAGAAAGCCATCTTATAGGACTACTTTGATAAACTTTATTCACACACCGACGTAGCTTTGGGCTTGCTCTTAGGTCTTTCCTTTGTCAATGTTATAATAATGATTATAATAATGATACTGCCACGAAGAAAGAGTGGATGATATGTGGATGATACATTTCTCTTTAATTACAGCTCTCAGGTTTAGCGTTTTGTCCGCTCCCTGTGCAGAGTTCACGTGTGTGAAGTTCAACATAATTAAAGATCCTAATTTTATCGCAAATTCACTGTTACTATTTTGACTTAGGATTACTTCAGTTTCTCCCCCAAGGTATTCAAAATGATTAGCATTTCGCCACTGATTAATAGAACAATAATTATTCTGATTACTTAAGTTTTCATTGGAAGGTCGATTTTTACATGATGAATTCATGGAAAATTCAAAACCCAGCAAAACATTCTACAGAAAACTAAGGACATTCATGTTTGAGAAACATAACCTCCCTATTAATATACATCAGTTGAAGAAGACATAAACTATAACCACGGTACCTTAGTCCAGACACATGATTTCAAACACAGTCAAAGAACTCCTAAATATTTATAAGGAAACATACACCCCGAACGAATTTTAGAGATTCATTTTTTCAAGATAGATGCCATGTCACGTTCTCTTCTAAATTAAACATAACCTTTACTATTTGCCCGAAGATCAAGTTATGTTTGCCAGTGTCCATTGTTCGACGCATAGCTCTCGAAATGTGGACGAAACATTCTGAACAAAGCCGTATCTCGGAGCTAGTGGGAAAACTCAGGTGTTCAGCAAAGTTCACAATTGCACCTGTTGACATAGATCACCACCTACTCACTTTCTACCTACTCGTATACGATTATTACTTTCTCACATTTTTCTACCTCATATTCAATCTCATTTTCTTGGAATAGTTCATCTCGTGGCGGAGGCTTGACTTAATTATTCTAACAATTGTTATCATTTTACATACTCGATGGGTTGTGCGAACTGAAGGTAATTTAAGGAAGATTTTGTATATATAGGCTTCTTACGGTCATGTTACGATGTGTTTCTTATATAGTTTTAGAAATGGCTTTGTTTTATTAATACGTTTTAGTGTGGCTTTCTTATTGCCTAATTTCTTTCACGATCGTAAATTGCCATGTTTTACAACTATCTAATTATATATATATATATATATATATATATATATATATATATATATATATATATATTATATATATATACAGTATATATATGTGTGTATATATATGTATATATATACATATATATAGATAATATATACATATGTATATACATATATTTGTACATGTATGTAACATACAGTATATCTGTCCATCTCTCTCTCTCTCTCTCTCTCTCTCTCTGTACACACACATATATACACATTTTATTTTTAAACAACGCACTATAATTTTTAAAAATATTAAGAGAGACCTTTATATATTTTTTCCTGTAAGATTTAGTATAACATCTATTCTTATTTTGCCAATGTCACGCACAACACGTTTTACACGATAATGATATTTCAACTCTGAGGTACACTTAAGTGGACAAAACCAGTATCTCTGAATTGAGTGTCTAATTACCAGTCCATTTTTCACTTGGTAGCTCGACTCTGTGTCAATGGCTAGAATGTGTTCTTTCAGTAGCAAACCTTTCTAACTTGCATAGAATACTGGTGTTCTTGTACTCGTGTCTAAGAAATGTGTTTGGTTTTAAGGGTATCAGGAAGGAGATATATTGTTATTTTTATTGTTATCATTATCATTATTATCATAATTATAATCGTTGTTATTGTTATTATCATTATTATTATTATCACTATTATCCTTATGATCATTAATATTATTTTTATTACCCTTATCATCATCATCATCATAATTATTAATGTCATCATCATCATCATCACCATCATCATTGTTATCCTCACTCTTATCATCATTGTTTACGAAACCAAATAAGGAAATGGATTCCCACAGTTTCCCCTTCCACCCAACACTAACAACAATGAAACAGGACGAAAACAAGAGAAATTACAGAGAAAATTATAGATAAATTGATCCATCCATGGGGAATTAATTAATGAGTAAAATAGGCCTATCAGTGTTCCCGTTTATATAAGCAGTAGCAGTAGTAGTAGTAGAACAAGAAAATAAGTAGGTAGATATAATTTTAATAAGTATATAATCTTTATAAGGGGGTAAATGCATATGTGTAAGTAATAAGTATAGGTAAATAGTAAGTATAGGTAACAAGTATAAGTAGATAGTAAGTACAAATAAGTAAATGGCATCTATAAGAATAAATGGGTAAATAGAAAGTAAAGAGATAAATAAGTAAATAGTAAATACAAATAAAGATGAATTAATGATAAGAAAAATAAAAGGTAAGGATCCATTGAAGAAAAAAAAATCAATTTCATATTTCCAGGTTACACTAATTTCAAAAGACGACTGGAAGGGTAACGGGAAATAATTATTGATAAATACTGCTCAAACATTTAAAACAAGAACGAATTATTCTTAGAATGAACTGCCTTCCCAGTGACAGGAGAAAAAAATTACACAAAACTTCGAAAAAAATAAAACTTCTCAATATTCTAGTGAAATTCTTACATGTAGCGTATTTTTTTTCTCTCGTAATTTTACTAAGTCAGGAGAGCCTACTAGTCATTCTGCATTCCTAGTGAGAAGAATGGAATGCAGACAAGATATAAAAGGTTTGATCTTGCTTGTAAAATACCACACGCCAGACAAAACACAAGCGCTTGGTTCCGCTAAGGGAATAGCGCTAGGTCCAATCTGCTTGTTTAGCGAAAAAGCGATTAATGAGAGGGCGACGGTTAGAGCTGATTATCGTTTTAGGAGAAAAGCTGAAACGACTTATTTTCTTCATCTTGTTTCTTCTTACTCTGTCGTTCTATTTCTTACGCTTTCTCTCTCTCTCTCTCTCTCTCTCTCTCTCTCTCTCTCTCTCTCTCTCTCTCTCTCTCTCTCTCTCTCTCTCTCTCTCTCTCTCTCTCTCTCTCTCTCTCTCTCTCTCTCTCTCTCTCTCTCTCTCTCTCTCTCTCTCTCTCTCTCTCTCTCTCTCTCTCTCTCTCTCTCTCTCTCTCTCTGATATCTCTCTCTCACCGTCTCTCCGTCTTTCTCTCTCTCTCTCTCTGTCTCTCTCTCTCTCTCTCTCTCTCTCTCTCTCTCTCTCTCTCTCTCTCTCTCTCTCTCTCTCTCTCTCTCTCTCTCTCTCTCTCTCTCTCTCTCTCTCTCTCTCTTTCTCTCACTCTGTCTGTTATCTCTCTCTCTCTCTCTTTCTCTCACTCTGTCTGGTATCTCTCTCTCTCTCTCTATCTCTCTCTTTCTCTCTCTCTCTCTCTCTCTGTTGTTTTCACGTTTTCTCTCTTTCGTTCTGACTCTCTCGTTCTTCCCCCATCTATTCTCTCTTTCTCCCCTTCCTCCCTCTCCCCGCTCCCTCCCTCCCTTACCCCTTCCCTCTCTCTATCTTTCTCCCTCCTCCCGTCCCTTCCTCTTCTCTCTCGGTCATCCTCTCTCCTTTATTTACTCGTTGTCAAAAGTCACGCAGGATCTTTCCCTCTCAGAGATATTTCTCTTCATATGAATCATGTCTTTCCACTTTTCTCACCAAAGTTTCCTTGTTGTGAGGTCATGGCCAGTGCATGACTCATCCTTTATTTTGCGAAAATCTTTCACCAGAGTATTAGCAATATGTTGCATTTTTTTTTTTTTTTTTTTTTTTTTTTTTTTTTTTTTTTTTTTTTTTTTTTTTTTTTTTTTTTTTTTTTTTTTTTTTTTTTTTTTTTTTTTCAACTGTGGTAACTATGTATCTTTTACATTTTCGTGTATCTGTTTTCTTTTCAACAATGCTAAAGTAATATACGTTTTTTCCCCTTCCTTTTTTCCAGTTTATTATTTTCAACAATACTAAACCAATATACGTTTCTGCCTTCCTTTTTTCCAGTTTATTCTTTTCGTGACATTTAACATTAACACATTTTCTCAATCCCAATAACATACACATTTCTCGTAAGACAATACACGCAATCATTCAGCATTAAGAACCAGAGAACGACAAGCATTATTCCAAGCATGTTATGTGCTTGCTTGTAAGTCGAAAATTGATTTGGAATTTGTATGTTTTCCCTTTTACTCAACATAGGCATTTTAACAGTGCGCTGAGGAGACAGTCGACTTGTTCTAGCATAGCAAGTCTTAATGTCAATATTCATGGGGATTTTTTGCAAGCTGGGGATGGAATTTAATGGGTGATTTGCAACTCTGATGGGGGAGGGGGGAGTGAATTGGGGGAGGAAAAGGGGTATGGGGGGGACGTTGTAGGATGAGGGGGGTAGGGAGTGTGGAAATAGGATGAGGGGGGAAGAGTGGGGGAAGGTGTCGGCATTGGGGAAGGGGGAGGAGACACCGTGAGAAAAGGAGAGGGGGGCGAATAGGAATAGGGAAAGGGGAGAAGAGTGGGGACGGTGTGAAAATAGGTTGGGGGAGGGGAGACGGGGAAGAGGTGGAGGAGTGTGAAGGTGTGAGAATACAGCGTATGGAAGAGGGGAAGGGAAGTAGGCGAGGAGCAGGGAAGGAATGGGAAAGGGGGGGGGGGGTTGGAAGAAGGTGTTAGGATAGCATGAAAGAGAAAAAAAGGTGTAAGGGAAGAGAGAAGGGGAGAAGAAGGTTGGGGTAAGGATAGAGGAGAGGAAAGGATAATGGAGGAGGTGGGAAAGAGAGATAGGAAGGAAGGGAGGAGCAGGTGGGCAGAAGAGAGGGGGCGGAGGGAGGGGAGAGGGGTTAGAGAGCGAAAATGGAGAGAATAGACGGGAAGAGGGAGGAAAATGCTGGGAAAAGAGGACAGAGCGAGAGGAAAAAGAGGTAAGGAAAGAAAAGGAAGAGAAAGGGAGAGAAGTGGGGGAAGGGGAGGAGAAAAAGATGAAGGAAGGGAAAGAGAAGGAGGGAAAGAGAAGGGGGAGATGTAGAGGAAAAGAGAAGGTTTAAAGCTAAAGAAGCAGGAGAAGGTAAGGAGGAAAAAGAAAGTATAAGACGAAAACAGAAGAGAGGGAGAGAGAAGAGAGCGAGGAGACGAAAGAGAAATCGAGAGAGAGAGAGAGAGAGAAGGGAGGTGGGAAGGACGAGAAACAAGTAGTCAGGGATTAAAGAAGAGGAGAGGGAGAGAAGAGAAGAGAGCGGGGGAACGAAAGAGAGAGGGAGAGAGAAGGGAGGTGGGAAGGGCGAGAAACGAGTAGTCAGGGATTAAAGAAGAGGAGAGGGAGAGAAGAGAAGAGAGCGGGGGGACGAAAGAAAGAGTGAGAGAGGAAGAGAGAAGGGAGGTGGGAAGGACGAGAAACGAGTAGTCAGCGATTAAAGAAGAGAAGAGGAGAAAGAGAGAAGAGAGCGGGAAGACGAAAAAGAAAGCGAGAGAGAGAGAGTAGAGAGAGAAGGGAGGTGGAAAGGACGAGAAACGAATAGCCAGGGATTAAAGAGGAGGAGAGGGAGAGGCAAAGGGGAGGAGGACTTAAGGGCAAATAAATGAACAAGGAATTAGTACGGAAATGAGAAAGGGGGCAAGGATGATCCCCTTAAGTGGTAATAGGATCACTTCAGGACATGGAAAGTGGCGCAGAAGGAATTTGCTTTGCGAGGGAGAGAGGGAGAGAGAGGGGGGGGGGGGAAGGGAAGAGCGAGAGTGAGAGAGAAAGAAAGAGAGAGAGAACGAGAAAGAGAGAGAATGAGAGAGAGAGAGAGAGAGAGAGAGAGAAACAGAGAGACATAGAAAGGGAGAGAGAGAGAGAGAGAGAAAGAGAGAGCTATAGCTATGGCAACCCATTCGAAAACAAACGTACTCCATCATTCTTCCTTCCATCACAGATAAATAGAGAAAGAGAGAAAGAAAGAGAGAGAGAAAGAGAAAGAAAGAGAGAGAGAAAGAGAAAGAAAGAGAGAGAGAGAGGAGAGAGAGAGAGAGGGAGAGAGAGAGAGAGAGAGAGAGAGAGAGAGAGAGACAGAGAGACATAGAAAGGGAGAGAGAGAGAGAGAAGGAGAAAGAGAGAGAGCGAGAGAGAGAGAGAGAGAGAGAGAGAGAGACAGAGAGAGGGAGAGAGAGAGAGAAGGAGAGAGAGAGCAAGAGAGAGAGAGAGAGAGAGAAAGAGAAAGGGAGAGAGAGAGAGAAAAAGGGAGAGAGAGAGAGAGTGAGAGAGAGACAGAGAGAGAAAGAGAGAGAGAGAGAGAAATAAGGAAAAAGACAGAGAGAGAGAGAGAAAGAGACACAGAGAAAGAGAGACAAACAGACAGACAGAAAGAAAGACAGAGAGGATGTGGATTTCATATTATGTTTATATAAGATATTAAATACAGATTACATAAATCACACTCTAGCTAGTGATTCACACATAGCTGCCTTCCCAAGTACCTTGACCCTCAAAAGAGCTAAAATACCTTTGACTGCCACCCCCCTCCCCCCTACATTCCAGACTACCTTCCCACGTAATCACTGCTGGAAACCCTTCCATAAGAGGGATATCTGGAAGATGCAGACAGACTGGGATCAACGGCATTGCATCTGACACCTGATTTCTCCGCATGTTTATACGTGTCGTGATAGTGTTTATTACTGTGATTATTGTGCTGTATTGTGTACCATAACGTCAGATTATCTGCGTTATGGGATAAATCTGAATTGTATAGACCCTGTGTCTGGCGTCACGTACCTATTTTGTGTGGGTTATTAGTTATAACAGACTAAGACATCCATTATGACACGGAGAGAGAAAAGGAGGGAGACAGAGAGAGAAAAAGACAGACAGAGAGAAAGAAAGACAAAGAAAGAGAGAGAGAGAGAGAAAGACAGACAGACAGAGAGAGAAAAAAAGGAGAGAGAGAGAGAAAGACAGAGAGAAAAAAAGACAAAGAGAGAGAGAGAGAGAGAGAGAGAGAGAGAGAGAGAGAGAGAGAGAGAGAGAGAGAAAGACAGACACAGAGAGAGAAAAAGATAAAGAGAGAGAGAGAGGTAAAAAGACAGACAGAGAGAGAAAAAAAAGACAAAGAGAGAGAAAGAAAGACAGAGAGCAAAAAAATGACAGAGAGAGAGAGAGAGAGACCGAGAGAGAAAAGAAAGACAAAGAGAGAGAGAGAGAGAAAGACAGACAGAGAGAGGCCAGAGGAGAGCGAGAGAAAGCAACTTTTATTGCTTCCTTTTAATAGTTTCTGTGTTTGAGTGTGTGGTTTGTTCTCTCTATCATCTTCACCCCCTTTCTCTTTCATTCTATTTTTTTCTTCCAGCCTCTCTTTTCGCTCTCTCTCTCTCTCTCTCTCTCTCTCTCTCTCTCTCTCTCTCTCTCTCTCTCTCTCTCTCTCTCTCTCGTTCTCTATCCCCCACCCCTCTCTCTATTTTCTTGCCTTTATTTAGTTGACTGTTTGTCACCATTATCAATTTTGTTTTTTGTTTTTGTTTTTATTCAAATATAGAATGTGATTTACCTTGTTTATAGGCATATTCACCATAAACATCATAGCTATTATTACTAATATATGTGTGGGTATTTTCATTATTAAATTATAATTATCGCTATCATCAATATCACTATCGTCGTCAATATCATCATCCTCACCATCACCGTCTTCCTCTTCCTCCTCCTCCTTATCATCATCATCATCATCGTCATTTTCATCATCAT
The DNA here is from genome assembly GCA_017312705.2 of Penaeus japonicus. Lineage (NCBI taxonomy): Eukaryota > Metazoa > Arthropoda > Malacostraca > Decapoda > Penaeidae > Penaeus > Penaeus japonicus. The sequence continues at coordinate 483,073 of BOPN01000265.1, forward strand.
CATCGTCATCTTAATCATCATCATCGTCATCTTCATCGTCATCATCATCGTCATCATCATCATCATTATCGTCATCTTCATCGTCATCATCATCATCGTCATCTTTATCTCTTTATCTCGTACAGAATTTCGTTAAAAAAAAGTATCCATTTTTCTCCATTCTCAGATTTTTTAAGGTTGTATAATTTTCAAAACTCCTTTTCTTTCCTTTTTTGTTTCTTTTTCTTCTTTCAGTTTTTTTTCCTCTCTCTCTCTTTCTCTTGTTTTCCGTCTCTCTCTCCCTCTCTCTCTCTCTCTCTCTCTCCCTCTCTCCCTCTCTCTNGGAAAGAGAAAAAAAGAAAGAGAGAGAGAGAGAGAGAGAGAGAGAGAGAGAGAGAGAAAACAAGAGAGAGAGAGAGAGAGAGAGAGAGAAAGGAGAAAAAAATAGAATGAAAGAGAAAGTGGGTGAAGATGATAGAGAGAACCAACCACACACTCAAACACAGAAACTATAAAAAGGAAGCAATAAAAGTTGCTTTCTCTCGGTCTCCTCTGGCCTCTCTCTGTCTTTCTTTCTCTCTCTCTTTGTCTTTTTTTATTTCTCTGTCTGTCTGCCTTTCTCTCTCTCTCTCTCTTTTTTCTCTCTCTGTCTGTCTTTCTTACTCTCTTTGTCTTTTTTTTCTCTCTCTCTGTCTG
>BOPN01000265.1:488747-491247 GCA_017312705.2 Penaeus japonicus
TGGTGGGACTTCAGGATGCGGGGCTGGTGAGGCAGACCCTCCGTGAAATATTCCGAGTGTTTCTCCAGGACATCACTCGGCACAGGCACTCGTTTCTTTACTCTTACTGTTTTCAAAGTGGTCCGTAACTGTTGCAAAGAGGGGGATGCACCTTTTTCTGCACTGTCTAATTTCTTACCTTTGTTCCTCCTGTGCTCTGCTGCCTTTTGATGCCGTTCCGAGGAACCATTTTTGGCGCCCTTAGACACACTGCTCCGCGTGGCTTTTTGCCCAAATTTACTAATCCGTTTCTTTTCATTTTCTACGAGATCGGACAGAACACTATCCAATCTTGATAAAAAGTCAGTTGTATTGTCTTTGACCTTAAAGTTAGTCCTATGTGGCACGGGGTCTGCGTTGTTCTGTACAAAATCGGTTTGATGATTTACAAGGTCTGTTTGATATTGCTCTGGACTCGTATGATGAACAGTGAAATCTTCACTGTCGAGCGAACCATTCGTAAGTTTCGTCCTCCTTTTGTTTAGCTGTGATTTCGATCTACTACTTGGCCGGGATTTCGTAGGAGTGCTAGATCTGGAGGAAGTGGAAGAGCTGCTGCTCGAGGATTTGTTGATTTTGCGATGCGAGAGACGTCTCCTGGACTTGCTTTCGTCTCTCTCCATGCGCTTGGAAGCCCCCTCGAGCCGACTCCTGGAGAGGGACCTGTTTCTCTGCAGGGACTTCTTCAGCGACATTTTCGAGGAGTTTTGTGCAACGTCTTCACTTTTACTGGAGACTTTACTGCGAGGAGGCTTATCCCTGTACTTGGGGGGACTCTCAAAGACGTCATCGCTCCCTTCATCGTCGCTACTCACGGGGCGCGATCTATGAAACCCTTTGAACTTTCTCTGCTTTCCTCTGTACTCAGAGTCCAAGCTTTTCCGCTGGAAATTCGAGCTGGAAGCCAGAGCTCCCGAGCTGTGTGTGTGCACTGTGCCCCCTCCGTCATGACTAGCGGACCTCCCTTTTCCCTTCTCACGGCTGCCGCCCTTATTGGCTCTGCTGGAGTGCCACCACCGGTGCTCCTGCTTCCCGCCCGCCTGCTTGTCCCCGTGCCGGCGCCCTCTCTCGCCCCCTTCCCACTGGCACGGCGTCGAGGCTCTGATTTCCTCCTTGGAATTCTTGCATTCGTGGCAGGAGGCTCGACGTCTGGGGTGCTTGCATCTTTTGTAAAATGTTTTCAGTTTCGCAATGGTACTAGTTAACAGGGACATTATTAAAGGCTTTTGTTGTAAGGCTTCGTGGCCTTCGGATATCCACGACGAGTCGGTTAGTAACGTGGAGTAATCGCTTAACAGAGGACATCTTGGCAGTTTTTTCCTTTCACTAAAATCGCCTTTAACAACCAAATTTCGAAGGTGATTGTTATTATCATCTGGAGACTGTATGGTCGTACAAGGACCACTTAACCATGAGGAGGAGTCGTGTATGGTTGTGCTATGACCACTGGGCCATGAAGTAAGTAGGGCGTCCGTGGTCGTGCTATCCGGACGCAAAGATTCAGCAGGGAGAGTCTCCAGCAACAGCGGGACGTCGGACTCATGGTGTCCACGTGCATAGAGCCTCTTGTGAGCCTCACTCGTCCAGGCGGGCAAGAGATCATGTCGAGAGTCCCAGGCCGGCCCTCTCCGCCTCTCGCCCCCGCCCCCTCCCCCTCCACCGCCCCAGCACCGAGGGAGCCACGTCCTACCCGCCCCCCCTGACCCCCACGAAGGCAGGACCTCCTCATCGACCACGCAGCACCGGAAGCTCGGATCTTTCTCCTCCTGCTCTTCCTCCTCCTTCTCCTCCCCCTTCTCCTCCACCTCCTCCTCCTTCGCCTTCTTCTCCTCCTCCTCTTTGCTTTGTCCTCGTCTTCCTCTCGACGTCGGGAATTCAGCCACTCCTCCTTTCCCTTCCGGTGCGTCTGTCTTCGCGCGCGGCTGCAGATACAGCTCTCTCTCTCCCATCCCGAAGCCCCCCTCCTGCACGCCCAGGTCAGGCAGCCACGACCCCGAGTCACCAGCTGCCGCGACGAAGCCCGACCAGCCCTGGGGAGGCAGGAGCAGGTGGTTCAGGGGATCGGCAGGTGGAGGGCCGTGCAGGGTCGGGAAGGCCGCCAGCGGTGACTTCCGGCCGCGCGAGTTCTGCATCCCGGACGCCGCTGCGGGAGATAAGCCAAATCAGTTACGTCTAGGACATCGCCTATGCATCATGGGGGAAGGAGAGGGCTAGAACATGGGTAATTTTGAGGGATAATTCATAGATAATTTTGAGGACTACTTCATGGATAATTTTGGGGACCACGTCATGAGTAATTTTGAGGACTACGTCATGGGTAATTTTGAGGATTAGAACATGAGTAACACTGAGGACTACGTCATGAGTAATTTTGAGGACTACGTCATGGGTAATTTTGAGGATTAGAACATGAGTAACACTGAGGACTACGTCATGAGTAATTTTGAGGACTAATTCATGG
>BOPN01000265.1:518747-538747 GCA_017312705.2 Penaeus japonicus
ATAGTTATTGTTATAATCATCATATTCATTTTTGCTATTACTATCATTATCATTATTATGATCATTATTATAATCTTCATTAACCTTACCATTATCATCATTTTTATTATTGGTATTACCATCATTATTATCAATATTAATGATAATAATGATAATTATGATAATGATAATAATAATGATTATTTCTATTATTATCATTATTATAATTATTATTATTATCATTATTATTTTTTTATTATTTCTTTTATTATTATCATTATTATCATTATCACCATTATTATCATCATAATGATAATGATAAAAATAATAGTGATAATAATCATAATAATCATAATGATAAAAAACAATAATAACAACAACAATAATGATAATAATAATGACAATAGTCTTATGATAATGATAATGATTAGCAGTACTAGTACTAGTACTAGTAGTAGTGATGATAAAAATAGCAGTGATAATGCAAATAATAATAATATTGATGATAGTAATAGTAATGATAATGATAACAACAATAATAATAATGATAATAGCAATGACAACACTAAAATTATACAAACCTAATGAAAGCAACAACACCATATATAATTAACAAAAACAATAGAAATTTAGTCTAATAAAAAAATAACGGTTTCCTAATAATCAATATAATTATAAGAATACTCATTATAACTAGCGTGGTAAATAAACATGCATATATATTGTGTTAAATCTCACGTTTTGGAATAATATAAAGATACTTAATTTTATTACAAACTATTCCTCCGTCATTTTAATCACGATCTAATATGATCTAAAAATATATCGTTTGAATATAATATATACAACATCTAATAATTTAATGAAGTCATAATTCTAATGATATCTAATGAGCAGTTCACTATAAGGTAATATGTTGAATAAATAGGCCCTTAATTATAATATTCCTTTTCAAGAGAACAATTTCATGGAATAGTTAATTGCTTATGAAAAATAATGAAATTATAATTAAGCCGAGGAAATATTAAGCGTAATTATCTATGGAAAGTATAGGAGGCTAATAGATGTGGGAAATAATTATACCGTGGTATAATGGTAATAAGAAAGATTGAGAGAGAGAGAGAGAGAGAGAGAGAGAGAGAGAGAGAGAGAGAGAGAGAGAGAGAGAGAGAGAGAGAGAGAGAGAGAGAGAGAGAGAGAGAGAGAGAGAGAAATAGAGAGAAAGAAAAAAAAAAAAGGAGAGAGAGAGAGAGAGAGAGAGAGAGAGAGAGAGAGAGAGAGAGAGAGAGAGAGAGAAGAGAGAGAGAGAGAGAGAGAGAGAGTGAGAGTGAGAGAAGAAAGGTAAGAGAGGAAGAATAGAAAAAGGGAGAGAGAGAGAGAGAGAGAGAGAGAGAGAGAGAGAGAGAGAGAGAGAGAGAGAGAGAGAGAGAGAGAGAGAGAGAGAGAGAGAGAGAGAGAGGTAAATAGAGAGAAGAAAGAATGAAAAAGGAGAGAGAGAGAGATAGAATGAAAGAGAGACAGAGATAAAGAGAGAGAGAGAGATAAAGATAAAGAGAGAGAGAGAGAAAGATATAAAGAGAGAGAGAGAGAGACAAAGATAAACCGAAATTGAGAGAAAGCAAATAACTACAGAATTAAGCGTAAAAAGATTAAATATCGGAATGTCATTTTGTAAACTTTTCGGCAAAAAAAAGAAACCGACTTACATGTCATAATGGTATCAAGATTAATAGAAAGCTTTCATAAGTCATACCATCATCAAAATAATACAAAATAAGTCTATAAAAAGAAAAGAAAAAAAAAGAAAAAAAGAAAGACGAGTTGCGCCTTTGAGAGTCAGTCAGCTGGGCAAAAACTCGAAATTTAATTAAATCTTTCGCTGGAAGAGAATTTAGCACTTATGAAATGCTTGATAAGTATAGCATTAGTAGAATAACTACTGGTAACACGTGGAGAAAATGGAATTAATCGTTTCTTATAAAGATAGTAATGGAATTAAGAGAAAAAGTTAGATTGAGGGGGGAGGAGGGCAGGGAAAGGGTGAGAGAATGAGAGATAGAAAGAGAACGAGAGAGAAAAAAAGAGAAAGAAACAGAGAAATGTAAACAGAAAGATTTAAAAAATATATAAAGAGAAAGAGAAAAAAAGAGAAAGAAACAGAGAAAGGTAAACAGAAAGATCTTAAAAATATATAAAGAGAAAGAGAAAAAAGAGTGAATGCAAAAAAAAAAAGGAGGAAAAGAAACGTAAAGACAGAAAAAAAATAGAGAAACAGAGAAAGAGAAACAGAGAGAGAGAGAGAGAGAGAAAGAGAGAGAGAGAGAGAGAGAGAGAGAGAGAGAGAGAGAGAGAGAGAGAGAGAGAGAGAGAGAGAAAGAGATAGATAGATAGATAGATAAAGAGAGAGAGAAAGAGAAACAGAGAGAGAGACAGAGAAACAGAGAGAGAGAAAGAGACAGAAAATAGCAGTAGCATTAAGAGTTCGAAGGGTCACCAACTCAAAACTTTTTCCCTCTAACTTTTTTGAGGATGTAGCTCGTGTTACTTATAACAACAATAACAAGACTAATGGAAAGCCTAGCTGAGTTGATCATCGTAGAATAATAATAAGTAAGACTGAAGAAAGAGAATAATAATAAGTAAGACTGAAGAAGGAGAATAATAATAAGTAAGACTGAAGAAGGAGAAAGTAATAATAAGTAAGACAGAAGAAGGAGAATAATAATAAGTAAGACTGAAGAAGGAGAATAATAAGTAAGACTGAAGAAGGAGAATAATAATAAGTAAGACTGAAAGAAGAATAGTGATGATAAGACTGAAGAAGGAGAATAATAATAAGTAAGACTGAAGAAGGAGAATAATAATAAGTAAGACTGAAGAAGGAGAATAATAATAAGTAAGACTGAAGAAGGAGAATAATAATAAGTAAGACTGAAGAAGGAGAATAATAATAAGTAAGACTAAAGAAGGAGAATAATAATAAGTAAGACTGAAGAAGGAGAATAATTATAATAAGTAAGACTGAAGTAGAATAATAATAAGTAAGACTGAAGAAGGAAAATAGTAATAAGTAAGACTGAAGTAGAATAATAATAAGTAAGACTGAAGAAGGAGAATGATAATAAGTAAGACTGAAGAAGGAGAATAATAATAAGACTGAAGAAGGAGAATAATAATAATAAGTAAGACTGAAGAAGGAGAATATTGATAAGTAAGACTGAAGAAGGAGAATAATAATAAGTATGACTGAAGACGGAGAATAGTAATAAGTAAGACTGAAGAAGGAGAATAATGATAAGTAAGACTGAAGAAGGAGAATAATGATAAGTAAGACTGAAGAAGGAGAATAATAATAAGTAAGACTGAAGAAGGAGAATAATAATAAGTATGACTGAAGACGGAGAATAGTAATAAGTAAGACTGAAGAAGGAGAATAATAATAAGTAAGACTGAAGAAGGAGAATAATAATAAGTATGACTGAAGAAGGAGAATAATAATAAGTAAGACTGAAGAAGGAGAATAACAATAAGTAAGACTGAAGAAGGAGAATATTGATAAGTAAGACTGAAGAAGGAGAATAATAATAATAAGTAAGACTGAAGAAGGAGAATAATAATAAGTAAGACTGGAGAAGGAGAATATTGATAAGTAAGACTGAAGAAGGAGAATAATAATAAGTAAGACTGAAGAAGGAGAATAATAATAAGTAAGACTGGAGAAGGAGAATATTGATCAGTAAGACTGAAGAAGGAGAAGAAGAAGAAGTAAGACTGAAGAGGGAGAATAATAATAAGCAAGACTGAAGAAGAATAATAATAATAAGTAAGACTGAAGAAGGAGAATAATAATAAGTAAGACTGGAGAAGGAGAATATTGATAAGTAAGACTGAAGAAGGAGAATAATAATAAGTAAGACTGAAGAAGGAGAATAATAATAAGTAAGACTGAAGAAGGAGAATAATAATAAGTAAGACTGAAGAAGGAGAATAATAATAATAAGTAAGACTGAAGAAGGAGAATAATAATAAGTAAGACTGAAGAAGGAGAATAATAATAAGTAAGACTGAAGAAGGAGAATAATAATAATAAGTAAGACTGAAGAAGGAGAATAATAATAAGTAAGACTGAAGAAGGAGAATAATAATGATAAGTAAGACTGAAGAAGGAGAATAATAATAATAAGTAAGACTGAAGAAGGAGAATAATAATAAGCAAGACTGAAGAAGGATAATAATAATAAGTAAGACTGAAGAAGGAGAATAATAATAATAAGTAAGACTGAAGAAGGAGAATAATAATAAGTAAGACAGAAGAAGGAGAATAATAATGATAAGTAAGACTGAAGAAGGAGAATAATAATAAGCAAGACTGAAGAAGGAGAATAATAATAATAAAATTAAAGGCTAGAAGAAGGAGAATAATAATAAGTAAGACAGAAGAAGGAGAATAATAATGATAAGTAAGACAGAAGAAGGAGAATAATAATGATAAGTAAGACTGAAGAAGGAGAATAATAATAATAAGTAAGACTGAAGAAGGAGAATAATAATAATAAGTAAGACTGAAGAAGGAGAATAATAATAATAAGTAAGACTGAAGAAGGAGAATAATAATAAGTAAGACTGAAGAAGGAGAATAATAATGATAAGTAAGACTGAAGAAGGAGAATAATAATGATAAGTAAGACTGAAGAAGGAGAATAATAATAAGTAAGACAGAAGAAGGTGAATAATAATAAGAAAGACTGAAGAAGGAGAATAATAATAATAAGTAAGACTGAAGAAGGAGAATAATAATAAGTAAGACTGAAGAAGGAGAATAATAATAATAAGTAAGACTGAAGAAGGAGAATAATAATGATAAGTAAGACTGAAGAAGGAGAATAATAATGATAAGTAAGACTGAAGAAGGAGAATAATAATAATAAGTAAGACTGAAGTAGAATAATAATAAGTAAGACTGAAGAAGGAGAATAATAATAAGTATGACTGAAGACGGAGAATAGTAATAAGTAAGACTGAAGAAGGAGAATAATAATAATAAGTATGACTGAAGAAGGAGAATAATAATAAGTAAGACTGAAGAAGGAGAATAATAATAAGTAAGACTGAAGAAGGAGAATAATAATAATAAGTATGACTGAAGAAGGAGAATAACAATAAGTAAGACTGAAGAAGGAGAATATTGATAAGTAAGACTGAAGAAGGAGAATAATAATAATAAGTAAGACTGAAGAAGGAGAATAATAATGATAAGTAAGGCCCCCAGAAAGTAAAAAATAATGAAAATAAGTAAGACTGAAGAAGGAGAATAATAATGATAAGTAAGATTAAACGAAGGAGAATAATAATGATAAGTAAGACTGAAGAAGGAGAATAATAATGATAAGTAAGACTGAAGAAGGAGAATAATAATGATAAGTAAGACTGAAGAAGGAGAATAATAATAAGTAAGACTGAAGAAGGAGAATAATAATGATAAGTAAGACTGAAGAAGGAGAATAATAATAATAAGTAAGACTGAAGAAGGAGAATAATAATAAGTAAGACTGAAGAAGGAGAATAATAATGATAAGTAAGACTGAAGAAGGAGAATAATAATGATAAGTAAGACTGAAGAAGGAGAATAATAATGATAAGTAAGACTGAAGAAGGAGAATAATAATGATAAGTAAGACTGAAGAAGGAGAATAATAATAATAAGTAAGACTGAAGAAGGAGAATAATAATGATAAGTAAGACTGAAGAAGGATAATAATAATAAGTAAGACTGAAGAAGGAGAATAATAATAAGCAAGACTGAAGAAGGAGAATAATAATGATAAGTAAGACTGAAGAAGGAGAATAGTAATGATAAGTAAGACTGAAGAAGGAGAATAATAATAAGTAAGACTGAAGAAGGAGAATAATAATAATAAGTAAGACTGAAGAAGGAGAATAATAATAAGCAAGACTGAAGAAGGAGAATAATAATGATAAGTAAGACTGAAGAAGGAGAATAATAATGATAAGTAAGACTGAAGAAGGAGAATAATAATAAGCAAGACTGAAGAAGGAGAATAATAATGATAAGTAAGACTGAAGAAGGAGAATAATAATAATAAGTAAGACTGAAGAAGGAGAATAATAATAATAAGTAAGACTGAAGAAGGAGAATAATAATAAGTAAGACTGAAGAAGGAGAATAATAATAAGTAAGACTGAAGAAGGAGAATAATAATAAGTAAGACTGAAGAAGGAGAATAATAATAAGTAAGACTGAAGAAGGAGAATAATAATAATAAGTAAGACAGAAGAAGGAGAATAATAATAAGTAAGACTGAAGAAGGAGAATAGTAATAATAAGTAAGACAGAAGAAGGAGAATAATAATAAGTAAGACTGAAGAAGGAGAATAATAATAATAAGCAAGACTGAAGAAGGAGAATAATAATAAGTAAGACTGAAGAAGGAGAATAATAATAAGTAAGACTGAAGAAGGAGAATAATAATAAGTAAGACTGAAGAAGGAGAATAATAATAAGTAAGACTGAAGAAGGAGAATAATAATAATAAGTAAGACTGAAGAAGGAGAATAATAATAATAAGTAAGACTGAAGAAGGAGAATAATAATAAGCAAGACTGAAGAAGGAGAATAATAATAAGTAAGACTGAAGAAGGAGAATAATAATAAGTAAGACTGGAGAAGGAGAATAATAATAATAAGTAAGACTGAAGAAGGAGAATAATGATAATAAGTAAGACTGAAGAAGGAGAATAATAATAATAAGTAAGACTGAAGAAGGAGAATAATAATAAGCAAGACTGAAGAAGGAGAATAATAATAATAAGTAAGACTGAAGAAGGAGAATAATAAGTAAGACTGAAGAAGGAGAATATTGATAAGTAAGACTGAAGGAGAATAATAATAATAAGTAAGACTGAAGGAGAATAATAATAAGTAAGACTGGAGAAGGAGAATATTGTTAAGTAAGACTGGAGAAGGAGAATAATTAATAAATAAGACTGGAGAAGGAGAATAATGATAAGTAAGACTGGAGAAGGAGAATATGTGTCAGTAAGACTGAAGAAGGAGAATAATGATAAGTAAGACTGGAGAAGGAGAATAATGATAAGTAAGACTGAAGAAGGAGAATAGTAATAAGTAAGACTGGAGAAGGAGAATAATGATAAGTAAGACTGGAGAAGGAGAATAATGATAAGTAAGACTGAAGAAGGAGAATAGTAATAAGTAAGACTGGAGAAGGAGAATAATGATAAGTAAGACTGGAGAAGGAGAATAGTAATAAGTAAGACTGAAGAAGGAGAATAATAATAATAAGTAAGGTGGAAGAGGAAGGAAAGAATAATAATAAATGGGCCTTTGAAAGAAGAAGAATAATAATAATAAGTAAGACTGAAGAAGGAGAATAATAATAAGTAAGACTGAAGAAGGAGAATAATAATAAGTAAGACTGAAGAAGGAGAATAATAATAATAAGTAAGACAGAAGAAGGAGAATAATAATAAGTAAGACTGAAGAAGGAGAATAATAATAAGCAAGACTGAAGAAGGAGAATAATAATAAGTAAGACTGAAGAAGGAGAATAATAATAAGTAAGACTGGAGAAGGAGAATAATAATAATAAGTAAGACTGAAGAAGGAGAATAATGATAATAAGTAAGACTGAAGAAGGAGAATAATAATAATAAGTAAGACTGAAGAAGGAGAATAATAATAAGCAAGACTGAAGAAGGAGAATAATAATAATAAGTAAGACTGAAGAAGGAGAATAATAAGTAAGACTGAAGAAGGAGAATATTGATAAGTAAGACTGAAGGAGAATAATAATAAGTAAGACTGAAGGAAAATATTGATAAGTAAGACTGAAGAAGGAGAATAATAATAAGTAAGACTGAAGAAGGAGAATAATGATAATAAGTAAGACTGGAGAAGGAGAATAATGATAAGTAAGACTGGAGAAGGAGAATAGTAATAAGTAAGACTGGAGAAGGAGAATAATGATAAGTAAGACTGAAGAAGGAGAATAATAATAATAAGTAAGACTGAAGAAGGAGAATAATGATAAGTAAGACTGGAGAAGGAGAATAGTAATAAGTAAGACTGAAGAAGGAGAATAATAATAATAAGTAAGACTGAATAAGGAAGTGAATTAGCTGTTGGTTGGCGCGTTAATTATAACCTTAATAGGAGAATATCTTTTTACTTATAACGTTGAAAGGTTTTTCTTTACTTATAACTTTGAATGAAGATTTTTTTTACGTATAATTTTGAAAGGAGTTTATTTTTTATAACTTTGAATGTTTTTTTTTACTTATAACTATGAAAGAAGTTTTTTTTTACTTATAAATTTGAAAGGAGGGTTTTTTACCTGTAATTTTAAAAGGATTTTTTTTTTTACTTATAAGGGAGGATTATATTCTTAAAAATAATCTGAGTAGTATTTTATACTTATAATCTTAATAGTAATTCTTATTAGAAATATTATTCTTATCTATAATCTCAAAATAAGTATTAATATGAGGATATTTTTACTTATAATCTTAATAAACGGATCTCCTTTTACTTATAATCTTAATAAACGGATCTCCTTTTATTTATAATATTAATAAGAGGATTCTCTTTTTTTTCTCAGAATCTTGATATGAGAATTCCTTTACTTATAATTTCGATAGAAGTGTGCATCACTTATAATTTCGACAAGAGGATTTTTCATTTTAATCTCAAAATAATGGTGTGTTACTTATAATTCGTATGAAGAACGTGTTACTTATGATCTCGTAACGGGGTATTACTTATAATCTTTACTTATATTTACTTATAATATCGGAAGGATGACGTGTTACTTATAATTCGTATGAAGAACGTGTTACTTATAATCTCGTAACGGGGTGTTACTTATAAATTTGGACGTTTATATTTACTTATAATATCGGAAGTTTATATCTAATTATAATTTTGGACGTTTATATTTACTTATAATCTTAGAAGTCTATATTTACTTATAATTTGGAAGTAGGGTGTGTTGCTTGTTATCCCGACAGTAGCTTTTTACTTACAATCTCGCAACGGGGAAACGGGGTTACTTACAATCTCGGAAATTTGTTTTTTTTACTTATAATCTCGGTATGAGGGCGTGTTACTTATAATTTGAAAGGAGAGTTTTTTTTTAACTTATGACCTCGGTTTGGAGATTCTTTTCATTTATAAAGGAGGGCGTTTTACTTATAATCTCAGTAGGAAGGGTGTGTTACTTATAATATCGGTAAGAGGGTCTTTTTACTTATAATTTCAGTATGAGGGTATTTTACTTATAATCTTGGGTGGAGGATCATTTTACTTATAAACTAAGTAGACAGGTGTCATACTTATAATCTAAGTGACTTACTTATAATTTCCGAAAAAGAGTGAGTTACTTATAATCTCCGTATACTTTGATGTCATGATAAGTATTCGCAAACGGACAAAAAATAAAAATAAAAAATAATGAAGGAAGCATATAATGGGAAAACGAAAAAAAAAGATGAAAGAAAATGAAAAAAAACGAAAGCAAACAAAAAAAGAGGAAAAAATGAGAACAAGACAAGAAAACAGAAAAAAATATAAAAACATAACAAAAGTAGACGAAAAAGAAAGTTAAGAAAAAAATAAACGAAAAGAAAAGAAAAAATAATAGACCGTACGATTAAATATTTACTACAATCGATTATGTAATTTTAGAAGCGACCCCAAGCAGTCATCAATATATTATCAAACACATATGTCAAGTATCTTCTCTGGCTGTAAATATAGTGTCACTATCACTATCACGGCACTATCATCGGAATAAAGTTCAGGAAATTGATATCATTATAGTCACTATAAGAATTATAATCAAGAGATTCCTTATTCACCATAGTTCTAATATTTGCTTTACTAATACTGTTTGCACCATATCTTAATCTAATCACCATCAGTCACAATCAATACTACTATAAAGTCACTATCTTTGACTATCACTATCGCCAATATCAACATTTCTTCATTGTTCAGCGCCAGAGTCACTATTAAATTCACCATCAATCATACACCATATCATAACACCATATCACACTCCTCATACCAGCCTCACTATCATACATAGATTTATAGGTGTACGTGTTATATTGCTCCGAATTACCCATCAAACACCATATTCAAGAGAGCACCATTATTTGAACTATTCATCTCACCATTGCTATAAACCAAATATAAGTTATATTAAATCACTATACCTTAGAGATATCACTGCTACCCACAATAACAATGTCACTATCACTGCCACCATTACCCATATTAACAATGTCACTATCACTGTCATCAGGTCATTAGCACGGTTATAGTGTCATTATTTAACTTTACTACAAAGTCACTGTAAAACAAAATCATGCAATACATATCTGCAACGTTATAAGGTTTCTAGAAATCACTATCGGTTCTAGTCACCATTTCCCAATAAGAAACCAACACAAAGACACTACAAAAGTCACTATAGCCGATTCGCAACAATTAAACCCCCGAGAAAAAAAAGTGTCACCGTCAACCAACCAACCATGCAGTGAAATCACAATCTTGCAAGTTGCAGTCTCACAAGACCACTACAAAATACTCACCATCGCAACGCCACTATGAAAATCACCATCAAAAGGGTCCTAGTCACCATCACGTCAGCACCACAGCGGCGAAAATCAATGCAGTTCCTCGATGGCGCAAATAATGTCATTTATTCCGAGAGACGAGAGCGCTGACATCACGCGGGAGACACAAGACAGACATCAACACAGACACATTCGCGTTGGCACAGACGCACGAGAGAGCTTTGCGACGCCCACCTCTCTGCTTGACGTCCGCGGGGTGACTGAGCAGCCGAGTGGGAGTGCAGGGGTCGGGCGGGAGGGGATGAGGAGGAGGACGAGGGCGGGGGGGAAGGGTCGGGTGGGTGGGGCTGAGGAGGAGGAGGAGGGAGGGGGAGGGGGAGGGCGGGAGGGGATGAGGACGGGGGCGGGGTCGGGAGGGGATGAGGAGTAGGAGGAGGTGGGGGAGGGTCGGGAGGGGCTTAGGAGTAGGAGGAGGACGGGGAGGAGGGGTCGGGGTCGGGAGGGGATGAGGACGGGGGCGGGGTCGGGAGGGGATGAGGAGTAGGAGGAAGGGTCGGGGTCGGGAAGGGCTGAGGAGGAAGGGAGGAGGAGGAGGGGATGGGGAGAGGGGAGAGTTCGGGCCCGCCCACCCCTCGCGCCACCCCCGTTACACTCCGTATTGACGGCACGACCATCCACCCTCCACCCATCTCCTGCCCTCTTTCCCTTTCCCCTTCCACTCCCTCCTACCTAACTCCTGTAGCTCCTTCCCTTCACTACCCTCCCTCCCCCCCGCCTTTCCTTCTCTCTTCCATTTCTCTTGCTCTTTCTCTCCTATGCACCTCCTTCCCTCCTTCCCTCCTTCCTTCCTCCCCTTCTTCTCCTTTCCCTTCCTCTCTTCCTCCCTATCCCTCCCTCCTGACTATCTCCCCTTCTTTTCCGCCCTCATTCCTACACACCTCCTATCCCCTCCTGCCCTCCCTTCCTACCCACCTCCCCATCCTTTCCATCTTCCTCTCCTTCCCTCCCTCCTTCCCTTCCTTCCCCCCCATTCTTTCCACACTCCTCTCCCCCCTCCCTCCACCTCCATCCTTTACTCCCTCCCCATCCTTCGCAACCTCCCTCCTCCCCTCCCCACCTCCCTCCTCCCCTCCCTTCCTCCCCATTCATCCCCTCACTCCCTCCCCATCCTTTCCTCCCTATCCTTCCCCTCCCTCCCTCCCTCCCTCCCTCCCTCCACTTCCCTCCCTCCCTCCCTCCACCTCCATCCTTCTCACCCTCCCCACCCTTCCCACCTCCCTCCCTCCTCCCCCTCCTTCGCACCACCCTCCCCGCCCTTCCCCTTTGCCAAGCCCGTGCTCCCCATCCGTAAATATCCACATGTTGTCACCACTTCTCGTTTCACACACCACTTATTCCGTTAAAAAAAAAGATTAAAAAAAAGGAAAAACATATAGAGCGCCCTCTCTCGGTATTCGCTGGCCGATGCTAGGATACAGTTAGTTGGTTTTATCTTATTTTATTTTTTTCATCGTGAGTTAAAAAGTCATTAAAGTTTGTTTGTTTGTTTGTTTGTTTGTTTGTTTTCTTTTCTTTTGTCACCATTTCACTATAACTTGTATCACTATGAGAGAAGAGGACGGGGTCACCATAAGTTATTATGACTGATCCACAAGGACTAAATTAAAGTCAGTCTTGACCACTCGTTACAGTGAAATTGCAAGATTACGAGTGCAATCTACCATGAAAATGTAACGAATTTACTAAAACCGAATGAAATTGATATTCTCTCCGTCATCTCTTTTACCAGTCAAAAATGATGCATGATTTTTTTTTTTTTTTTTTTTTTTTTTTTTTTTTTTTTTTTTAATCATTTACGGGTTGCAGAGTTCACTCACAACAGGTTCCAAAAACAGGCTCGATCAAGCATCCTGTATCATGATATACAGGCTAGATCAAGCATCCTGCACCATGCCATAAGACCATCGAACCGGCACCCTACACATAGGCCTAAAAAACCTTCCTTCACTCGACTTATTTAAGGAGAGGCCTATAGTCTACTTACTTTCACTTTACCAATCATCTCTTGTACATACTCTATGAATGTTTAATCATTATTTTTATTTTTTTTTTTTACAAACATTTTTTTTTTTTTTTTTTTTTTGAAGGGGGGGTGAGTGGGATGTATATTTGTACATGAAGTTCATTTTATGTCAAATTTTAATTAATAGTCACTCTTTTCTTCATATATAGATTTTGTTTCTCTATAAATATGAGTCTATTAAGTATTTCAGAAATTCAGTCATTATTATATAATGATTTTGATTATTATACATTATATATGTATATGTACTGTAATGTTTCTTCGTGATATGATTTTATGATATTGCTTTATAAAAATTTACTTTGCATAATTGCCTTAACTTATTCTTTTTGCAATTTATCTTTATTTTAAATTTTATCCATGCAAGTGCGAATTTATCATATTTTATTAAATTAATCATGCAAAGTGCCTTCTCAATAGATATTTTCCTTTACATTATGCTATACATGCAATATCTTGCATTTGCTCTGGCTAATTAAACAGTATCAGTATCAATATCATATCAGTACCGGTATTGGTATTAGTATCAGTATCATATCAGTATTGGTATTAGTATCAGTATTGATATTGGTATTGGTATTAGTATCAGTATCATATCAGTATTGGTATTAGTATCAGTATGAGTATCGGTGTTGGTATTAGTATCAGTATCATATCAGTATTTTTATTAGTATCAATATGAGTATCGGTATTGGTATTAGTATATGTATATATCAGTATCGGTATTGGTATCAGTATCAGTATCAGTATTGGTATCGGTATCAGTATAAGTATCAGTATCAGTATTAGTATCAGTAACGGTATTGGTATCAGTATCAGTATCGGTATTGGTATCAGTATCACTAAATGGTATCAGTATCAGTATAAGTATTAGTATCAGTACCATTGTCAACACCGTTCCCCACGTTGGTCGCCGCTACGTTTGGGTCCGCCGCCGCCGGTTCCCTAATTCCCATCCTTCCCCTGGCATTTGATATTGTCACTCGCTGTCCCTTCAATCCCTGTTATGACTGTTTCCCTCTCGTCCCTTTCAAACCAGAGCCATTATTGGTATCATGAGCTAGCGAAAACCTCCATTGTGAACCTCATACAAAGGTAACTTTGATAGTTTTTGATGGTTTTGATAGGTTCGCGTTGTGACGTCGACGATATATAGTCGTGATAAACTTCGTCAAAATATTTATTTTCCCACCATCATAAACACGATTGAAAATCCATTACGTGAATCTGACATGTATGATTAATTCTATTATTGCTGTCAACAACATCCCTCCCTATCGAAGGTATAAACGATTTATGAGTGTTTATGAGTGTTTACGAGTATCATCGTCATGTGATTATCCTAATTGTCATTATCATGTTGACAGGCATAGCCTACGTCTTGAGTGCTGCGGTCATCTACCTCTGTTACTATCATCTTCAGAATCAGGAGAGAAAGAATGAAAGAAAGAAAGAAAAAAGAAAAAAGAAAGAAAGAAAGAAAGAAAGAAAAAAAAGTCTTGCTGCTGCAAAAGTCTACGCATCTGGTTCGACGTTTTCACTTAGTCGTGTCTCATGCCTGGTGCAATCCGTGGTAAATAACGGATTAAACTAAACTAATGCACGTTATTCACACATGTAGTGCCTGTATGTACACCGTATATATGTACAGATACACACTCAAACGCATAAACACATACATATACACATACGTACCCACACATACACACAAACACGCAGTTTGTGTGTGTTCAGATATGCATATTGCGTGTTGGGCAACGGTCCCTGCAGAATAATTGTTCCCTGATAAAAGCCATCCTCGACCTCCTTTCATGTACGTTCGAGGAAAACTGGGCCGATTCTGGTTCGTATGGAACAAGGGACCCATTAATTATGCAAAGTCACTTTGAACTTATTACTCCCAAATAATGGCACTATTATATGATATTGCAGTTTGTCAGAGATCAAGTACATCACACTATCTTTTGATATGGTGTTATATCCTATGTTTATTTTCATGGGAGGTTGATAGTAATTGCACATAGCTTAATTATCTTGAGATGTATATCAGCAGTACAAATGGTGGCATAAATTCGTAATGGTCATTTTATATCATATAAGCGTTGCAGGTATATACTTTCTGCTCATAATTACCCATTTAATGAACTTTACACACACACACACACACACACACACGCATACCATTCCATCATCAGTACATCAATACATCTTACATTATCTTGCAATTATATCGTCATACATCGTCTAACGCTAAACTCATTTGAATAATATATCGAAAGACGAGGAGGAGGAAGAAAAAAAAAATGATGATTAACGTAAATGAATAAATAACAGTCAATGGAAAGAATAGTAACGCCGTTAGACTCATAAATATAACACAAGAAGTCCCTTTGACTGTAAGTTTAATACAACTAGTTGTAATGGAAGAGAATTTGAATTCCCAAGAACAAGCCCATTCTTTGTGGTTATCATTTTCGTTATTTCATTAGGTCTGATAAAGAGGGATTTGTATTTCTTATACCTATTCCCTATATACGTATATATATATATATATATATATATATATATATATATATATATATATATAATACATATATATATATATATATATATATATATATATATATATATATATATATATATATATATATACGTATATATATATATATATATATATATATATACATATATGTATATATATATATATATATATATATATATATATATATATATATATATATATATATATATATATATATATATATATATATATATATATATACATATATATATATATATATATATATATATATATATATATATATATATATATATATATATATATATATATATATACATATATATATATATATATATATATATATATATATATATATATATATATATATATAAATATATATATATATATATATATATATATATATATATATATATATATATATATATATATATTATATATATAGTATATATATATATATATATATATATATATATATATATATATATATATATATATGCGTGTGTGTGTGTGTGTGTGTGTGTGTGTGTGTGTGTGTGTGTGTGTGTATGTATATATATATATATATATATATATATATATATATATATATATATATATATATATATATATATATATATGTATATATATATATATATATATATATATACATATATATATATATATATATATATATATATATATATATATATATATATATATATATATATATACATATATATACGTATGTATATATATACATATATATATATATATATATATATATATATATATATATATATATATATATATATATATATACGTATATATATGTATGTATATATATATATATATATATATATATATATATATATATATATATATATATATATATATATATTTATATATATACATATATATACATATATATATATATATATATATATATATATATATATATATATATATATATATATGTATATATATATATATATATATATATATATATATATATATATATATATATATATATATATATATATATATATAGATATATATATAAAGAGAGAGAGAGAGAGAGAGAGAAAGAATTGCAATGTACAATATATATGTATGCACGAGCTCTTGTCCATGACCACATATGTATCATAAGTGCACACACACACACATACATTTTTACTGAAGATTTAATTTCAGTCTTTTCCCAGCATTTTCAAAAAGAGCGATAATCGCATTTTCGAAACAATTCATGTCTCTTCATTATCACCGAAAAAAAATGCACCTTTTGTAAAAGATAGAAAAAAAAGAAAATGCATATATGTGGTTCACTGACATTTCTTTATGAAAATGTTATGAAAATGAATAGAGAGAATTAAACTAAGCTGGTTAATATGAACTAAGAAGAATCTCTTTTATAGAAGCGTATTGGTGATTCAGTCACTTAATTTCACTATTTTACCTTCTTATATTATAAACACAAAACTCCAAATGATAAAAAAAAGAAAAAAAAATGCGAAGGAAAAAAGACTCTGTGATACAATAGTCGCGTTCGGAATTCGTGGAAATGTTGTTGAATATCGTAAATAATAGAATGATACAAGATATGAATAATGGTATTTTCACATTTAAAAGATTGATGGATAACGAATTCGAGTTTCGTAATGAATTGATGCGTTCTCGTTTTTTTTTTTATAGAAATGTTCACTTAGCGGATTTAGTTAGATTTTTTTCCCCGTCAACTTGTCTGAAACCCTTAAGTGAATTACGACACTTTTGCATATATCAATATTAATCAAAATGTCAGCATAGATGAGCTACAGTCATGTTTCTCTTACAAAAAAAAATACTGACAAAATTATAATGAAATTAGGAGGAATGTCAGGATAATTCAAAAGCGGATTGTTTGCATTTTTTTTTCTTTTTTCTTTTTCTTTTTTAGCCGCTAGAACAGCGCAGTGGTTAGCGCACTGGCCTCACATCCCCGTAGTCGGTGGATCGAGCCCCGTCCAAGCTCGTGAGTGTCTACTGTCGCCTGGCGGTCAATGAGCATCACGGTGGGCAAGAACCAAATTTCTGAACGAGTCAACACTCGTTGGCACACCCTCTCACGAGTCAGTACTCGTTGAAACAGACGGGCTCGCTTTATAAGCACGGAGAAGCATCAACTCCGTAAATCTGGCTTATTCTCATCCTTATTTTTTTTTTTTTTTTTTTTTTTGTCATTACTCTCGTTTTTTTTATATATGATTATTTTCTGAGCATTTTTTTACGCATTTTTTAAGCATTCATCGCCGAATGTATTTATTGTTTATATTATTTCTTCTCTATCATCATCATCCATTTTCTGTTATCATTATTGACATTATTATTATTTTTTTTTATTGAGTCTTTACCTACTCTCTGCATTTTTGTCTGTGTCCTCTTTCTGTCTTTTCAAATCTATATTTCTTTCCGGATTATTTATTACCCTCTATAGCTTTCTTCAATTTTCGTTTTTTTTTTGTTATTTTTATTTATTATTATTTTTTTTTTATTACTTGTCAGTGTTCTCGTTTTCCTTTTGGAGTCATACTTCGTTTTATTTTCTTTCTTCTTTTTCAGTTATTGCATCATTCTTTTTTCCTCCTCATTCCTTGCTATAAATTCTTTTCATCTCTCTGTTGCAGGCGTCACCATTTTTTTTTTTTTTTTTTTTTTTTTCATAATCTTCTTTACAGTCTTTACCCACTCGCTCTTGCAATAGTCATTTCATATGTTTTTATTTTTCCTTTTTCTTCTTTTTTTGTTTTGTTCATTTTTTGGTGTTGTCATTACTAGATATTCATCATATTTCTAAATGTCGTATTTACATAGTCCTCACTCGATCCTTTATTTTATGTAAATTCCTTAACCCAATATCCATATACCTTTCCTCTTCTCCTTTCTCTTTTTTCTCCTATTTAGCCGCCACGACTCCAGTAACAAACTCCCACCTATTCCCCCCCCTGCCCCCCCCCATTTCCATCCCCTCATCAATACGGCCATTGACCTATCCTATCCTATCCTATCCCCCCCCCCCATTTCCATCCCCTCATCAATACGGCCACTGACCCGTCCAAGCCAGCATATTCCCTCTTCCCTAATTGGATCTCCAATGCCTTTTCCTCGCCCTCATCCAGCCCATAACAACATGATAATCCTCTTATTGGCTTCGAGGTCGATCCGTTTTGGCGACGGAAACCGACCCGCCGCGTCCGGTCCGAGAAATCACAGGACGAGAACGAGGAGGAGAAGGGTTGTTTGAAAGGATGGGTTGGGGGTGGATGGAGGGGGGTATGGGAGGGGTGGATGGGTGGGGGTATGGGTGGGGGTGTTTGGGTGAGGGTGGTATAGGGGGTATGGGAGGGGTGGATGGGGTGGGGGTGGTAGGGGGTATGGGAGGGGTGGAGGGGGGTATGGGTGGGGGTGGAGGGGGGGTGGGGGTATGGATGGGAGGGGTGGATGGGGGTGGAAGGGGGTATGGGAGGGGTGGAGGTGGGAGTGGGGGTGGATGGGGGTATGGGAGGGGTGGATGGGGGCATGGGGATGGATGGGGTGGAGGGGATATGGGAGGGGTGGCGGGGGTGAGGGTGGAAGGGGTGGAAGGGGGTATGGGGGATGGATGGGGGTGGGGGTGGAGGGGGTTGGTTGGCGTTTGGGTATCAATGGGTAGGGGAGATAGGGAGGGGGTTGGAGGGGGTTGGAGGGGAAGAAGAAGGGGGGAGGTAAGAGGGTCTAGGGGAAGGAAGTTGGAAGACAGTTGGAGGGGGAGTGTGGGGGGGGGGGCTGGGGGAGTAGGGAGAGAGGTTAAGGTGAGGGAGGGAAGAGGAGGTGGGGGGGGGGGAGGATAGAGTACAGGGAAGGTAGGGGGAGTGGGTAGAGGGAAGGGAGAAAGGGAGGATGAAGGAGAGAGGTCTGGGGGAGGGGAGAAAGGGGGGAGGGGAGAAAGGGGGGAGAGGAGAAGGTGCGAGGAGGGGAGAAGGTGGGGGGGGAGGGGAGAAGGTGCGGGAGGGGGTAGAGACAGGGCTGGGGGAGGAGGGGAGGAGGGGTGGGCTGGGCCTGAGGAGAGACATCTAAGGGAAGGAGGGGGGGGGAGAGGTCACAGGGGGGGAGGGAGAGGGAGGGTCTTAGTGAAGAGGCTTTTTGGTCTTATGTTTAATCCCCTTCTTCCTTGTTTTTAATTCCTTCTTTCTCGCTGTCTGTCTTCTTCCCTCTTTTTTCCACTCGTGTGAGGAATTTGTGTGCATTCGTTTGTGCGTGATTGTGAACGTGTGTGGTATGTGTGTGTGTGTGTGAGTGTGTACGTGATCTTGTTTGTATGTGTTTATATGTGTATGTCTATATGTGTGTGTTTCTGTTTTTTTATGGATATGTGGGTGGGTGTGTTCGTATGTTTGTGTGTGTGTGTTTGTGTGTGTGTGTGTGTATGTCTGTGTGTGTGTGTGTGCTTATGTGTCTGTGTATGTGTGTATTTGTGTGTTTATGTGTCTGTGTATGTGTGTGTTTGTGTGTTTATGTGTCTGTGTATGTGTGTGTTTGTGTGTTTATGTGTCTGTGTATTTGTGTGTTTGTGTGTTTATGTGTCTGTGTATGTGTGTGTGTGTTTATGTGTCTGTGTGTGTGTTCATGTATGTGTGTCTGTGTGCGACTGTCTGAAACCAATCAGCTTAGCTCTACACTGCCGGTCGCGACTGTTAACTTTTAAGCTGAGTTTATTGACAATTAATATGAAGAGCAATTCAGCAAAGATATTTCGGTCTGCAGTAAAGCCAGAGCTCTTTTCTC
>BOPN01000265.1:548747-556247 GCA_017312705.2 Penaeus japonicus
TTTAACCCATTGGTCGCGGTATTAAAAAAAGGTCTGTGCAGTAGGATAGCTGAATTACATGTCTGGCATGGTGCCATCCGCGTCTATCACCGACTCTGCCTTTGCACCAAATCATGCCATCCGCTGCTAATGGGTTAAAAGCAATTCTCTCGTAATCGCTTCGGCTGTCTTATTGATATCCTCTCGAACGCGGCTTACTATATTAATGAAAGGACTAGTCTTGTCGCAACCCGGTACTTTCAAAGTGTCATGCAATTGACGTAGCACCTGCCGCTCTCTCACCTTCCCACTCTGGCAAAGGGCAACACGCCTCTGCAAGGTAGAGCTTAGATGCTTAGAGCTTAGAGTTTGGCTTCTTATTAATGGCCAGAGTGGTTTGTAAGCTCTATTTTGCCTTATTGTGAGCTCTATTTTTTTATAAGCTCTATCTTGCCATATTGTAAGCTCTAATTTGCCTTAGCGCATGCGGATGGAGATTTGTTGGTCTTCTGTTTTGTTAAATATTTGACGTGATATCTGATATCGCGGTGTCATTTTTCCGCATTAAGCTATTTCTATATTAACCCTATGACGATGGTGCATCACACCCGTGTGACACAGCTAAATTCCTGATGCCGGGTGGTCATGCCAGTGTGACGTTTCCAATGCAATATTGCAATGGTCCGGCGTAGGGGTTTTCACTTATCGCCGTGCCCCGTCGGGAAAGGGTTAATACTTTCTTTTATGTGAAGGATGATTTTAAATGACGCTAGGTTCAAATGAGAGTTTATATTTAAATAATTTGAAGGTGAAGAAGCTAGGTCTATTTTATAGGTTTTTATATTGAAGAATTATTGGTGTTTCACGTAACAGGGGTGCAAATATTAGTTCATTATATTTGATTGTCAAAGAGTTTTAATCTGCCAGTTTTATATGATGTCAGGAATGATATCATAGTCTAACTTTTTTCTTTTTTTTTCTGTTTGTCAGTCAGTTTTAAATGAAGCGTTAGGAATTATAACATATTGTTAGAAAAAAAGTTTTTTTTTTACAAATACAAATTGCAGGTATTTTAACAAGGAAGTTACTCTTCAAAAGTTCATGAATTAAATAAGTTTTCTTTCATCAACGTGATAACTAAAGTGTTACATAACTTAACATACTTTTTTTTTTGTATTTTGTACTTTTGTGAATCAAGTATAACTACAGATTTAACATATTCCTTGATACTTAAAATACAAATCATTCCTATTTACAAATGATATTGTCACAAATATCAGACAAGTCAAATATAGTATTTTTACATCTTCGCAATCACTATGTTTGATTCATTATAAATGTTTATATTACAGAAGTCGATATATAACCAATGATAACCACCAGATGAAGTCGCATGATAATGATATACTTCTTGGTGTATTCATTAAAAGTGCTTTTTGCTTTGGCCCTTTATCCCACACAGTATGATGCTGCAAGCTTCGAAAGTCCGTCAGCTTTGCCCCAATTACTTTTCTTCTGGAAATATCCAGATGATGATGACATCAGCCTCTAAGGTAAAATTATAAGGCTTTGCATTTTGCTGAAGTTAAGGAGAAGTGAAAAGAAAATAATTTTGACAGATTTAATTGAGGAAGGGTTGTTTTTTTTTCAGTTGATTTGAGGTTTTGAGTTTGTTAATAATATGTCCAAGTTGGATTACACTGATATAATACACACATACTCATTCAAAAGCACACACACTCAAATGCACACGTTCTCACACTCTTACACATACACACACACACGCACACACACACACACACACACACACACACACACACACACACACACACACACACACACACACACACACACACACACACACACACACACACACACACACATGCACACACATTTTCAAGCATAAATTCCCTCTCTAATTTTTTTTTCCAGGATGTGCAGGTGTCCGTCACTCCTGCCTCTTGCCTCCATGATGAATCAGTACAGATCAGGGCGGAAGGACTTGCTCCTAATCAAGATGTTACTCTTTACTGTTCCATGAAGGATACTAGGAATGTTCATTATCTTTCCATTGCACATTATAAGTGAGTTTCCCTGTCTATCATTTTGTGTGGATGCTGTATCTTCATGATCTGAAAAGCATTTAAATAGTGATGATTGATGAACTATAAAAATTAATGAACTATAAAAATTTTATAATATATCATGTAACATTTGACCGTCTGATAATAATGCTTATCATTCAGTATAAAAACATCATCCATGATTTTCCCACCAGCAAAAGATTTACAAAAGTACACACGTTTACACAGAGCCGACGACAGCGGACAGGTGGACGTGAACACCATGGAATCCCTCGGTGGGAGTTACGCTAGCCTCTTTCCCATGGGACTCATTGGTACCTTACACCCTGCTCCTTCTGAGTACAAGTTCACTCGCTTTTTCAAGAGGGATGTCGTGAATCCCAACATCGTGAGTTGTTTTATGCTGTTCGTTTATTGTCGCAGGTATTGTAGTAGTAATAAAATATTGTGGGTGGTATTGTTCCTTGTGCCTGTTGGTATTATGTGCGTATTTATACATATTTGTACTTTAACTTCATGTCAGCATGTCCATGGGTTTCCAGTTAGAATTGAGTGTCTATGATGGACACCTGACGGAAGAGGAAGTGTGCGCCCCAGAGTGTCAAAAACCCTTGGCCAGTACACAGCATGAGCGGCACTACATGGGGCCAGGAGTTCAGCGAATTCCAGTGCGTTATGGAAAGGTTCGGGGGACTCTCTTCCTTCCCGCAGGTATTTTGCGAATTATCATCATTTCATTTCTTCTTCTTCTTCAGCTTCTTCTTCTTCTACTTCTTCTTTCATTTTTCTTTCATTTTACTCTTCTCCATCTTCTTAGATTATTACTAAAAATTACTTTCACCAAATATAGTTTTGAAGGTCATAGCACAGTGTTAGCAAGATAGCCAAAATATAAAGCTTACTTATATGTCTGTCATTAACCAGTTTATGCAATTGCATAGCTGATTACTTTCTCATTTTTATAAAAGTTAATAACCATTTTCTATGACCATACCTCCCCATGCCTGATTATAATTTTTCACATTGCCTCTGTTTTAGGTTTTTGTTCCTATATCTTGTCATTAACTTTTATTTTTGAAATTCTTATCATTAGTGTTATCATCATCTTTATGATTATTATCATTTACTTTTCTGATGCTTTGATTAAAGCTGTTGATGTTTTTATTATTGTAATTATAATTGATTACATTACTAATGTGCTTGTCAGCTTAATAGCCTAATTGTTTGTACATTTACTGTATATTTGTTCATATCTTATTGATAAGAAAAATAGATAAAAATTACACTTATTGCACATTGCATCACAAACTCTGAGCAAAGTTGCAATTTGCTGTTGAAGGAAAATTAGTTATACAATTAAACAGGCTTATTTTCTCACATCATTCCCGATTGACATGGCGTTCAAATCCTCTCTCAGGTGAAGGCCCTTTCCCGGGAGTAGTTGACATGTTCGGAACAGCTGGTGGACTTTTGGAGTATCGGTCGGCACAGCTAGCATCGAGGGGCATCGCTTCACTGGCCCTCGCCTTTTTCGCCTATGACGACCTGCCCAAGTCACTCGAAGAATTCAACATCTCGTATTTCGAGGAAGCCGTGGAGTTCCTCCTAAAACATGAAAAGGTATTTTTGTTTTTTTATTTTTCAAGGACTGAAGGTCATCGTGATCTGTTTTGATACAGTTTGATACTGATATTTACATTCTTTCCAAGTAGACTGTTCTCAGGATAATTGCCAACATATGAAGGACTGAAATTGACCATATAAAGATTATGATTGCAGTATAAGTGCTAACATATGAAGGACTGAAATTGACCATATAAAGATTATGATTGTAAGCATAAGCAAGTATATGGAGACTATCTGACAGTTGAACTTATGAATGAAATGTCTTTAAAAGAGCAATGTAGAGATAGATAAATCTGAATATATAGATATCTAGATACAGGAATATGAAAATATTTGATTATATGAATATAAAAATATATGAATCTATAAGTATAAAAGTATATGAATATATAGATATGAAACTATATAAATGTAAATATGAAAATATAGATATAAATATAGATATGGATATAAATGTAGGTATGAATATGGATATAGATATGAATATGAATATGAATAGAAATGTAACTACAAACACACACACACACTTTTTATAGCATGGTATCAGCATGGTAGATTTTTTAATTGTGTAATGGTTTAAATGTTTGAAAATTATTGTTAAATTAAGAACAGGAACTATTTACATTCTTACTCTACGAATTTGGTAATGCAGTTATTAGAATAATGATTTAATTAAGTGATTGGACTTTAGTTTGCTTTTACTCGTTATTGGACAGTTCATTTGCGTCATATTACACTCTCTTCGTGTCTTCTGTTTTTACTGAGATTTACTTTGACTTCCAGGTGCGTGGTCCTGGGGTAGGGGTCATTGGAACGAGCAAAGGTGGAGACCTGGCCTTATCCATGGCCTCATTTATTCCGTCTATTCTGGCCTGCGTCACCATTAATTGTTACATCTCTCCATGTAATGTAGGAATGCGCGTTGGGGATCACTTGTACGAGTGTCTGCCACAACATGACTACCAAAATATTTTCATTGACAATGAAGGTGCCCTTGTTATTCGTAGAGATGTGATAGACCCGCGTAAATATAAAGAGTCGATCCTCCCGATCGAACGGAGCAACGCAGCATTTTTGTTCCTTGTTGGCAACGACGATCAAAACATACACTCGGAATTTTATGCCCAGCTGGCCTGTCAACGGCTGCGTGCACACAACTACAAAAAGTGGTTCGAAGTTTCCTCCTACCCTGGTGCAGGTCACCTCCTTGAGCCTCCCTATTCCACGCATTGCTCGGCATCGTTCCAGCACACCTTTATGCTGCCTGTTCGTTGGGGTGGAAAGGCCAAGTTTCACATCCTTGCACAGGAACAAGCTTGGTACAAAATGAGGGAGTTTTTGCACCAACAGTTAGGCTCTGACAACGAGCTAGTGAAAGAAGCAGCCTGTGATAAAACTACATTTTTGAAGAGTCACTTGTAATCAGGTTTGATAAGATTGTAGCATACTATTTGTATCACAATTTTGCAATTGTAAACGGGATTGTTTTTTGAATATTCAGGAATTTCCAATCTTGGTAAAATCATGACTACCATTATTGCATATGACTTTCTTTTCATGCAAGTCATACAAAGTACATATTGATAAAGTTGGAAAATCCCATCAGAAAAAAATATTGGAAACTAGTTAGATACACTTTACAAGCTCCTGAAATGGGCTACATCCCTTGGAAAGGCCTGGTGTAAAATGTGTGCTACACTCTTGAAATATTTACTTTCGTTGTAAATCATCATTGTGTGGTGCATGTGAGAAGTGCCTTCTTTTGTTTGTTGCATATTTATATAGTTTTAAATGAGATATGTAACATTTGTAGCAGTAGTCAGAGGCTAGATATTTATTGTTTATCTCATCATGTGTTTTATATATATATATATATATATATATATATATATATATATATATATATATATATATATATATATATATATATATATATATATATATATATATATATATATAATGTATATATGTATGTTGTATTTTGAATAACCAGTGAAAATTAGGTCCCCATAATTATGGAATGTGTTGAGAATGGTATTGACCTGATGATGGCAGATGGCATTTATATAAAGCCATGGCAATTCTGGCAATTGCCAATAAATAGCATGAGACTGGAGGCTGTTCCTTGGTCTGCACTATATAATCATGGATTTTTGTGGCTCTAACGATGCTGGTTCTTCAGCTGCAGCCTTCCAAAGGTGGTCAAGGGTCTAATTTTCAGTGCTTTGTTGAAAAAATTATTCATTTGTCCAGAGTCAAAAACAAGGGGAAAGGAAATATCGTCTCCAGCAAGTGCACTCCCATAATTTCTTTGCGGCATTGGGTTAATTAGAATGTATTATTTCATGAAACTCGATTAGATATTCATTGTTTGAGCTTTACAATCTTCATCAGGATTTGAAGCCTGTGCTATTGATTCTGTGAATATTTCATGTTGTTTGTGAAATTATTTCTTCTCAAAATAGCATTTTTAAATCACATCTTCATGATCCAGCACATGATTTTAAATTTAACACCATATATGGATTCCATACATAGAAAGGCTTTATACTTTTATGCCTTTAACAGAAAAGTAAAATGATATGCGAGACAATAACAGTATACGTTTTTTGATATTTGTAAGTGTGGTATTCTGCTATTGCTTTCTACATTTGTATATTTAGATAAGTGAAGAACAGATTGGACATTTTTGTTTGGATTATATATATTTTTAGAATATGAAAATGTTTATAAATGAAACTTAAAATACAATTTATTTTATGGTAAAGAAATGTGTTAATGTATGCCTTCTGAAATCTGCAATCTCTTAAGAAAAGTTCTAAAGAAAAAGAAATATATATTTATATACGAATAAAGCTCATTGCGACAGAAGTTTAATAAAGCTATGAATGAGAGTGAATATCTTAACAACACAATATATATATGTTTGATACATTTTGATAGTCCTCTTCTTTGGAGAATATTCAGTCACTTTCATACCCCTTTTCTACAAATATGATTGTGGTCTTGGGTAATAGACAGTATTAGCAAAATAAGCAAAGTAATGTTTTTTTTATATTACAAACAGCTAACCATACTGAAAATGTTGATCATAAATGTGCTGAATTTTTTTTCTCTTCACTGCATTTTAGAATTTGAAATATTAAGGAACTTTGATATAAATGTTGGACGGTAAAAAGATTAAAAGAGCTTGTGATGATAAAAAAGAATTGGTTATAATCAATGTAATTTAATGTCCAAGATATAGGAGTTCTATTTACACATCTGTTCAAAGCTTGTAAATAACAACAGATACATTTCACTTTAGATTTATTAGGATACACTTTTTCACACATCTTATAACTTCTTTTAGAGCATTATATCTCAAAGAGGAATACATTAAATACTTTTTTTCTTAATGAAAATATTAGGCATATGTATAAGCAGTAGCTAGATGTAATTAACTAGAAGTTATGTCTATAATGAAATAATTTCTATCTGGAATAGGATAGGAATAATGAATGAGAAATTACAGTGAACATATAATGATTTGAAGAATCATACACTTGTTTGAATAGGATAGAACTTCAACATGAACTTCAACTTGAACATATGCTGGGTTGTTAGAGAAGTTTTGAATATACATATCAACAACAGTTTGATTATGCAGCAGTAATCTTGCATTCATTTATGATTGGAGCGTGTGATATGTACATTATTTTTATAGAAGGACTATATATGGTAACTAATTCTGCCCAATTTAGTACATATTTCATTTTGTGAATTTGTGTAACTAGTTTAAAGTTCCCAATTATCACAAAGCAGATAGAGG
>BOPN01000265.1:566247-568747 GCA_017312705.2 Penaeus japonicus
TTGCCAATAATTTGTACAAAACAGTTCAAGAGACAATATCTCAGGAATGGAAGTTGCCAATAATTGCTGAGCTTTGAATAGTAAATACTGTAAATAATGTGGTATCCAATCTTAAATTCCATGTACCAAAACATGATTGTCTTGAATTGTGATAAAAGTAATTCAAAAGTTTCACCATATTAGCCATAATTTTGCTGATGAAAAAAATAAAAGTAAAAATGATGCTTGTGGAACTGACAGTAATGATCATGTCTCTAATTCAAAGATTGTACGCGGGGTGAACGTTACCATTGGTATTACTACAAATGCTCCTCTTTTGTTTACGTTTCCCTAACTGTAAATACGCATCCATTCCTCACTTTATTTATAGAGTGGCTTGAAATGTCTTCCACTGTACATTGCTTGCACCATTTCATATCTGGTCGTGCTTGGCTTTTATGCCGGATTAAAAAGAAGTTGCTCCAACAGGTACATAATTACCCAGGCACCGGTCACCTGATTGAGCCTCCCCATTCTCCATTCTGTGGGTCTTCCTACCACAAGCTGGTGCGTATGCCTCTGCTGTGGGGAGGGAAGCCCCAACCTCACCTAATGGCACAAAGACATGCCTGGAACACTATGCTGTCCTTTCTCCGTAGGTGTATTCGTTAAATATCACCGCGGCAGGTGCTGTTTCGTGAATTAAGACAGAGAGGCTAATGTAAAGAGAAATAGATATTTATATTTTTGATGTTGATCAGTTTCTTTAAAGCAGTTTATTTGTAATAATCATTGTATTCATATCATTAATGTCTTGATATTTCCTTGACCTTTAAATGGGTATGTGTGTATATGACTTCCAAATATCAGGACAACCCAGAAAGTACATTTAATTTTTTTTCTATCTTTCTTCCATTTAAGACTAATAATTAGTACAGTACTGGATTGGACTGATATTTTGTTTTTCATTCACAAAGTGCAACCCATATAAGAGGCTTAGGTAATGGACATACCCTTGTTATACCCTTGTTATTAAATGTGTAATGGTAATAATAGCATCTGTACAGCAATGAATGTATAGTTTTTTTCATCATGAATTTTGGAAATGATATAAAACTTTACTATAAAAATTTATTCTTTCACCTTCCTTACAGCTATACAGTTCCTTTCTTTTAATGTGTATAATAACAACATAAAATGTAAACATCCCATAAGTTTTATTTGAGGATTATAAACAGTCTTTGACGAATTAATACAAATAATATAAACAACTGAAGTCAAGAAGAAAAATAATTATAAAAATCATAACTTACAAAATATAAAAAGAGACTCTTGACACATTAACATAATTAATATATAACAATCCATTACGGAGGAACTGCCCACTGGTATAAACACTACAAAACCGAGTGTAAATACACCTTGCATCTGTAAACCCCACAAAAAAATTCTTAAAAAATTATAAAGAATTTATCACTTAAAAGGGTTCTTTCCCATACCCATCGGCCCTCCACCTTGTTGTAGTTGCTTCATCATGTTCTCGAGGCCTTTGAAGCCTCCCATCTGCTGCAGGACGCGCGGATCCATCATCTTGGCCATCTGCTGGTTCAGCTGGTTCATCTGCACCTGGTTGATATTCTTGGACATGTCGCCACCTGGGGGGTAAATCACCGGGGAGGCACGTGGGGTTAGAAGTGAATTGAGACTATTCTAAATGCAACTTCCGTATATTAATCTTTCACTCCCTCTTCTTGGTGTATTTGGCGTTGTCACGACTGGTTTCACGTTTTGTGATGATTTTAAACTTTGTGAAATCGCTTTTACAAATATGTGGATATTTTTAGAATATTTAGATTAACATATTTTATAGAGGATCTAACTTAATAAATAGGTATATATCTGCATACAATGAAATAGAGCAATTTTGCTCATGAAACAGAACACTTTAGTGAACACTTCGCAACAAAAATTAGTACATATACAATCATAAAATCTAAAGAAAAAGACACATGCACGCACGCAGTCACCCACCCACACAAACACAACACACATTCACATCAAAAATGGTGTTTGAAAGCTAACCTTTGAAGAGACCCTTCATTCCACCCATCTTCTTGACCATCTGTGCAAACTTGGCATACTGAGTCAGCAGGTCCTTGACTTCTATCTCCATCACGCCGGCTCCTCGGGCTACTCTGCTGATGCGCTCAACCTGCTTCTGGAACAGCTTGTTTCCGTCCAGGCTGTCTAACTCTGGAAAGATATGCGAGAGTTTTGACTCGATTTCCCAGAAAAAAAAAAAATCATTTGCAACATCCGAAAGTATCGATCATACGCATGTCACTTTAATCTAAGATAATCTGTTAAATCTATATTCAACTTAAAAAAACAAGAATAAAATATAAGCATAATATAACAAATACTATCATCACCATTACCATATCCCTCATCCCAATACGTAATAAACATGACAGTAATAATGGTATCAAATACCACACATACTCAACTGTGTTCAGTGAGC
>BOPN01000265.1:578747-583747 GCA_017312705.2 Penaeus japonicus
GCTGTATATATATATATGTGCCATTCAGAATTCGGGACCAGCCTCAACATGGCATGTATAGCTGCCAGCCATCCTTATCAGGTTGATAAAAAGATTTTGACGTAGGGCGATAGACTTTCAGATTTAAAAGATGACCATTTCTTTGTGGTTGCTTCGTATATCCTCAGAGAAAAGAAAAATCGAACCTCCACTTCGTAGTTATTAGGCTTTCAAGCATTCACTTTTTCAAAAAAACAATTTGTTTATGGTTTGTATTCCTCTTTTTTTTTTAACAAAATCTAGGTAAGAATATGCATAAAGATACACTCTATCAACTAGAAAGATACGATTCTTTGGAAATGAATAAAATCATCAACAGACAGGCTGTTAAAAACACACTTATTGGAGATATAATTATCATAAGATCAACCATTCTTATTCATATCTGTTAATCAGGGTTTGTTAAATAGAATTTAATCTTTAATAAATAGAATCTAATCATGTCAAATTCTTTCCTTCTTGAAAAATATCTCAAGAATCGCATTTTCAAATCAACATGTGGCAGTATAAGCAATTTCAGGTGTACTTCAGAAAGTGTATCAATAATACACAATTTATCAATCCTTAGAGATTCTAAAGTAATAAAATGAGGTAAAAATAGTATTCTAAGCTACAACCCAAGGCCTATGGTTTAATCTATGATTTAGTTTTCCCAAGAAAACATCAGGCAATATGTCTCTCCCAACAGAGAACAAGAATCATCCAAAAACTGACTTTCACACCCATTACCGACTCAACCAAAACCCTCACCACCTTCTAAAACAACCACAACACCACCATTAGTCCCAAAACTACCTCGACTACACACGTTTCTCCAAGACTGGCACTGACATCTGACAGACGGGTACCCGACAGCTATTCAACCCGCACTCACGCCTTCCTCAAGCTTATATCCGATCCATCCACACCTAATTCACCCTCAAGACCCTTAGAAGATGAAGAAAACCCCCCCTTGAGACGAGAAATGGCCTAGTCTGCTCACCAAACAGAGATCAGCTGGTGCGAGTGAGGTCGTGTGCGGGACGGAGGCAGAGGACCTTCATGTGTTGCTTGTTGACGTAAAAACGTAAATACGTTTTCTCTTTCGAAGGCATCGTAGAAAATGGATGTCTCTTTAGGGTAGACTATGGTGTAATTTTTTTTCTACTTTTTGTATGTGTGTATGTTCGCTATGTCTGGTTTAATGTGTGTTTGTTGTTTCTTGTTTTTTTTTTTTTTTTTACTTTGATTTACTTTAGGTTATTTGGACCTTTTCTTTAGTTGTTTTACGTAATTGATATTTTTAATAAGCTTAGTGGAGTTTTTTTAGAGTTCAGTTAAAGATATTTTTTTGGCCCTGTCTTACTTCGGGAGAAAATGGGACCTCGATGGCAAACCAAACTCCTGTATATTTTAATTTCATTTTATATATCTGTCGTTGCTGTTTTATTTAATGAACATGATACTAGTTTACGTCTGCATAATGGGACATTTTATGAAATTCCTATAGCTGCCATGAGGTATAATTAGCGCTGAGTTTATGGTAATTATAAGTTTATAGGAAGGGTCTCTTTCTAAATTGCCTTTTACGTACAAGTAAATTAGAAATAGAAGATTTAATTAATAGATCGAGGAGGTTCTACACGTTTAACAGCGTGCAATACCATATAAAACTCGCAAGCAATGGGTATCTATTGCTCATGTTTCACCTATGCTACATCTTGAAACTTCTAGATCCTTCGAAACAATTTGAGGATTTGCAATACCGTTTGCATCGCACGTTATATGACTATCAATTGCGTCATGTTTGAGCTCTGCCTTGTTCATTCAGTTTAGATTCGATGGTGTTGGTGTTTTTTTGGGTGTTTGTTTTGGTGTTTTGGTGTTTGTTTTGTTTTGGTGTTCTGGCGATTTTTTTTTCAGAGAAAAGAAAAATCGAACCTCCACTTCGTAGTTATTAGGCTTTCAAGCATTCACTTTTTCAAAAAAACAATTTGTTTATGGTTTGTATTCCTCTTTTTAACAAAATCTAGGTAAGAATATGCATAAAGTTACAATCTATCAACTAGAAAGATACGATTCTTTGGAAATGAATAAAATCATCAACAGACAGCCTGTTAAAAACACACTTATTGGAGATATAATTATCATTAGATCAACCATTCTTATTCATATCTGTTAATCAGAGTTTGTTAAATAGAATTTAATCTTCAATAAATAGAATCTAATCATGTCAAATTCTTTCCTTCTTGAAAAATCTCTCAAGAATCGCAGTTCCAAATCAACATGTGGCACTATATGCAATTTCAGGTGTACTTCAGAAAGCGTATCAATAATACACAATTTATCAATCCTTAGAGATTCTAAAGTAATAAAATAAGGTAAAAATAGTATTCTAAGCTACAACCCTAGGCCTACGGTTTAATCTATGATTTAGTTTTCCCCAAGAAAACATCAGGCAATATGTCTCTCCCAACAGAGATTAAGAATCAGCCAAAAACTGACTTTCACACCCATTTCCGACTCAACCAATACCCTCACCACCTTCTAAAACAACCACAACACCACCTTTAGTCCCAAAACTACCTCGACTACACACGTTTCTCCAAGACTGGCACTGACATCTGACAGACGGGTACCCGACAGCTATTCAACCCGCACTCACGCCTTCCTCAAGCATATATCCGATCCATCCACACCTAATTCACCCTCAAGACCCTTAGAAGATGAAGAAAACCCCCCATTGAGACGAGAAATGACCTAGTCTGCTCACCAAACAGAGATCAGCTGGTGCGAGTGAGGTCGTGTGCGGGACGGAGGCAGAGGACCTTCATGTGTTGCTTGTTGACGTAAAAACGTAAATACGTTTTCTCTTTCGGCGGCATCGTAGAAAATGGATGTCTCTTTAGGGTAGACTATGGTGTAATTTTTTTTTCTGCTTTTTGTGTGTGTATGTTCGCTATGTCTGGTTTAATGTGTGTTTCTTGTTTATTGTTTGTTTTTGTTTTTTTTACTTTGATTTACTTTAGGTTATTTGGACCTTTTCTTTAGTTGATTTACGTAATTGATATTTTTTAATAAGCTTAGTGGAGTTTTTTTAGAGTTCAGTTAAAGAGATTTTTTGGCCCTGTCCTACTTCGGGAGAAAATGGGATCTCGATGGGAAACCAAAGTCCTACATATATTAATTTAATTTTATAAATCTGCTGTTGCTGTTTTATTTATTGAACATGATACTAGTTTACGTCTGCATAATGGGACATTTTATGGAATTCCTATAGCTGCCATGAAGTATAATTAACGCTGAGTTTATGGTAATTATAAGTCTGTAGGAAGGGTCTCTTTCTAAATTGCCTTTTACGTACAAGTAAATTGGAAATAGATGTTTTAATTAATAGAGCGAGGAGGTTCTACACGTTTAACAGCGTGGAATACCACATAAAACTCACAAGCAATGGACATCTATTGCTCATGTTTCAGCTATGCTACATCTTGAAACTTCTAGATCCTTCGAAACAATTTTGAGGATTTGCAATACCGTTTGTATCGTAGGTTATATGACTATCAATTGCGTCATGATTAAGCTCTGCCTTGTTCATTCAGTGTTTTGGTGTTTTTTTTGTTTGTTTGTTTTGGTGTTTGTTTTGTTTTGGTGTTTTTTTTTGTTTTTTTTTGTGTGTGTTTGTTTTAGTGTTTTTTGTGTGTTTTTTTTGGTGTTTTGGCGTTTGTTTTGGTGTTTGTTTTGGCGTTTGTTTTGGTGTTTGTTTTGGCGTTTGTTTTGGTGTTTGTTTTGGTGTTTATTTTGGTGTTTTGGCGTTTGTTTTGGTATTTGTTTTGGTGTTTCCAGAGGTGTTTGTTTTGTTTTGGTGTTTGTTTTGGTGCTTGTTTTGATGTTCTGGCGATTTTTTGGGTGTGTTTGGGTGTTTGTTTTGGTGTTTGGCATTTGTTTTGGTATTTGTTTTGGTGTTTGGAGTTTGTTTTGGTATTTGTTTTGGTGTTTGGAGTTTGTTTTGGTATTTGTTTTGGTGTTTGTTTTGGTGTTTATTTTGGTGATTTTTGGTGTTTGTTTGTTTGCTTTGATATCAGGTGTTTGTTTTGGTGTTTATTTTGGTGATTTTTGGTGTTTGTTTTGTTGTTTGGGTGTTTGTTTTGATATTTTGGTGTTTGTTTTGGTGTTTTTTTTGGTGTTTGTTTTGATATCAGGTGTTTGTTTTGGAGTTTGTGTTGATATCAGGTGTTTGTTTTGGTGTTTATTTTGGTGATTTTTGGTGTTTGTTTTGATGTTTGTTTTGGTGTTTGTTTTGATATCAGGTGTTTGTTTTGGTGTTTGTTTTGGTGATTTTTGGTGTTTGTTTTGATGTTTGTTTTGGTGTTTGTTTTGATATCAGGTGTTTGTTTTGGTGTTTGTTTTGGCGTTTGTTTTGGTGTTTGATTTGGTGTTTGTTTTGGCGTTTGTTTTGGTGATGATGGTGATAATGGTGGTGGCGATGGCGATGGATGATGATGATGATCATCATCTTCATCATCACCATCACCACCAACACCATCACCATCATCATCATCACCATCACCATCACCACCACCACCATCACCATCATCATCATCACCATCACCATCACCACCACCACCATCATCATCACCACCACAACCACCACCATCATCATCATCACCATCACCATCACCATCACCATCATCACCACCACCACCATCATCATCATCACCATCACCACCATCATCACCATCACCACCACCACCATCATCATCATTCCTTCCGTCATTCATTATTTTCAGCCTATTCTTCTATCTACAAACATGTTGCTTTGTGTTTATGGCAAGAATGCATTCCAGAAACATCCATACATGAAGCAATCCGCATTTGAGAGTCTGTCTGTTCCCCTCTCTCTTTCCCATTTATGTGTTGCTTCTCAATGTCTCTTCCCATTCGCGCCCGGCCG
Source organism: Penaeus japonicus (assembly GCA_017312705.2). Taxonomy (NCBI): domain Eukaryota; kingdom Metazoa; phylum Arthropoda; class Malacostraca; order Decapoda; family Penaeidae; genus Penaeus; species Penaeus japonicus. Next base: position 583,720 of record BOPN01000265.1, read on the forward strand.
CCCATATATGTATGTGTGTGTGTGTGTG
>BOPN01000265.1:591247-593738 GCA_017312705.2 Penaeus japonicus
GGGAAGAACAAGGAATAACCACAAAACATTGGAAATTCGATGACAGTAATGAGATATTTAAGCCCTTGCTTAATTAACATATCAGTAATCACATTAATCAAACCAAATAGAGTTAAAGAAAACAAATATAACTAACTAAAAAAAAAAAAAAAAAAAAGGGGGTGATGCGCACCTCAGCAGATTCAATATGGCGCCTTTGGTGACCGAGAGGATGAAACACCTGATTCGCAGGCATTAAGAACACAATAACCAGGTGACATGGGGTAAGGAGCATATTTCTTAGGGGAAAAGACAGGGGAAGGGACAGGGGAAGGAACAGGAGAAGGAACATGATAAGGAACGGGGGAAGGGACAGGGGAAGGGACAGGGGAAAGGACAGGGGAAGGAACAGGGGAAGGAACAGGGGAAGGGACAGGGGAAGGGACAGGGGAAGGGACAGGGGAAGGAACAGGGGAAGGGACAGAGGAAGGAACAGGAGAAGGAACATGATAAGGAACAGGGGAAGGGACAGGGGAAGGGACAGGGGAAGGGACAGGGGAAGGGACAGGGGAATGAACAGGGGAAGGGACAGGAGAAGGAACATGATAAGGAACAGGGGAAGGAACATGATAAGGAACAGGGGAAGGGACAGGGGAAGGGACAGGGGAAGGGACGGGGGGAGGAGCAGGTGGCGGATAGTAAACAGGTACTACTGATACAAAAACCGCTGGCGGATTAGGAGCTGCAGGTCGTGGAGAAGCAACACGACGAACTGTTTGTGGAACAACGAACAAGCACATTAATATAAAGGGATTCATAGATATCATAAATATATATAAATACATATAAATATATATAAATGTTCACATATGAATATCTATTCATCTATCTATCTATACATATATGAATGAATTTGTTAATACACCACGATATTGGCAATGATTCAAATATATTCAGGATATATCTGTGTACTTACCGGTTTTATAAGTATATGTATGTATGTACTTGTACTGGTACTCGTAACGGTACAGCTACGAGTACGAGTTTGAGATTGTATGGATGTGTGTGTGTGTGTGTGTGTGTAAAAGTAAGCGAGTGAGTGAGTGAGTGAGTGAGTGAGTGAGTGAGAGAGAGCGCAAGAGAGAGAGAGAGCGCAAGAGAGAGAGAGAGCGCAAGAGAGAGAGAGAGAGAGAGAGAGAGAGAGAGAGAGAGAGAGAGAGAGAGAGCGCAAGAGGGAGACTTTTTGACTTTGACGAGTTTATTGAGACAAGTGATAACGTACGTCTCAAAAGCATGAGGTAACATAGGTTATCCTCACCCCAATCTTAGTCCCTCTTTGGCCTCACATATATTTTATAAAACCTTACAGCTATGTCAACATGTGATATATTTACAGGAGGAGAGAGAGAGAGAGCGCGCAAGCGAGGGAGAGAGAGAGAGAGCGCGCAAGCAAGGGAGAGAGAGAAAGAGCGCAAGAGAGAGAGAGAGAGAGAGAGAGAGAGAGAGAGAGAGAGAGAGAGAGAGAGAGAGAGAGAGAGAGAGAGAGAGAGAGAGAGAGAGAGAGAGAGAGAGAGACAGAGAGAGAGAGAGAAAAAAAGAGACAGAGAGAAAAAAAAAGAAAGAGACAGAGAGAGACAGAGAGAGAGAGAGAGAGAGAGAGAGAGAGAGAGAGAGAGAGAGAGAGAGAGAGAGAGAGAGAGAGAGAGAGAGAGAGAGAGAGAGAGAGAGAGAGAGAGAGAAAGAGAGAAGAAAGAGAGAAAGAAAGAGAGAAAGAAAGAAAGAGAGAAAGAAAGAAAGAGAGAAAGAAAGAAAGAGAGAAAGAAAGAAAGAGAGAAAGAGAAAGAAAGAGAGAAAGAGAAAGAAAGAGAGAAAGAAAGAAAGAGAGAAAGAAAGAAAGAAAGAGCGCAAGAGAGAGAGTAAGAGAGAGTGAGTTTCACTGAATTTGAGTATGAGTGAGTGTGTAAATGTGCATGTATATATGTGGGAGTGTGTTTACATGTCCGTATACGTGCGTACAAGTATAAATGTTGATACCTGTTTCTCTGGGTTGCTGAGCTCGCTGGTCTCCACCTATCATGGATATTTGTTGCACTGGGTTAGTCTGTTGCACAGCATTGCTCGAGGCTCCCCCTGTTTGCAAAGATAGCACACACTTTTCGATAGCTTTATGTAGACATTACATTTATGTTTATGTTTATGTTTATGTTTATGTTTATATCTATATTTAAATCTATATTTATTCCTATATTCATATCTATATTTATATTTATATTCATATCTATATTTATATTTATATTCATATCTATATTCATATTCATATCTATATTCATATTTATATTTATATTTATATTCATATTTATACATATATCTATATCCATATCTATATTTGTATTTATATTCATATTTACATTAATATTTATATACTATTATATATAATCGACCCATATAAATAGCTGTTATATATAGCAGTAGCATTATTTATTATTATATTGAACTTCATGTTATAAATATA
>BOPN01000266.1:0-12500 GCA_017312705.2 Penaeus japonicus
TCAGTGAAACCAACCCCCCTTTAAGTTCGTTATTCTCTCCCCCACAAACTCAATACAAGAGACTCTAGGGACGAATGAGGTGCGCCTTCCCCTATAACACTCAGAGCACGGACTCCCCAACCCTCCCTTGAGTCGCTTGCATGTACAATTTCCTTTTTAGTATGCGCGGAGGTCCCTGTGTCTACCGGTGAGGATGAAGGGGATAGATTGAGGGAGAGAGAGAGAGATGAAGGGGATAGATTGAGGGAGAGAGAGAGAGATGAAGGGGATAGATTGAGGGAGAGAGAGAGAGATGAAGGGGATAGATTGAGGGAGAGAGAGAGAGAGATGATGGGGATAGATTGAGGGAGAGAGAGAGAGAGATGACGGGGATAGATTGAGGGAGAGAGAGAGAGAGATGATGGGGATAGATTGAGGGAGAGAGAGAGAGATGAAGGGGATAGATTGAGGGAGAGAGAGAGAGATGAAGGGGATAGATTGAGGGAGAGAGAGAGAGATGAAGGGGATAGATTGAGGGAGAGAGAGAGAGATGAAGGGGATAGATTGAGGGAGAGAGAGAGAGATGAAGGGGATAGATTGAGGGAGAGAGAGAGAGATGAAGGGGATAGATTGAGGGAGAGAGAGAGAGATGAAGGGGATAGATTGAGGGAGAGAGAGAGAGATGAAGGGGATAGATTGAGGGAGAGAGAGAGAGATGAAGGGGATAGATTGAGGGAGAGAGAGAGAGATGAAGGGGATAGATTGAGGGAGAGAGAGAGAGATGAAGGGGATAGATTGAGGGAGAGAGAGAGAGATGAAGGGGATAGATTGAGGGAGAGAGAGAGAGATGAAGGGGATAGATTGAGGGAGAGAGAGAGAGATGAAGGGGATAGATTGAGGGAGAGAGAGAGAGATGAAGGGGATAGATTGAGGGAGAGAGAGAGAGATGAAGGGGATAGATTGAGGGAGAGAGAGAGAGATGAAGGGGATAGATTGAGGGAGAGAGAGAGAGATGAAGGGGATAGATTGAGGGAGAGAGAGAGAGATGAAGGGGATAGATTGAGGGAGAGAGAGAGAGATGAAGGGGATAGATTGAGGGAGAGAGAGAGAGATGAAGGGGATAGATTGAGGGAGAGAGAGAGAGATGAAGGGGATAGATTGAGGGAGAGAGAGAGAGATGAAGGGGATAGATTGAGGGAGAGAGAGAGAGATGAAGGGGATAGATTGAGGGAGAGAGAGAGAGATGAAGGATAGATTAGAGGGAGAGAGAGAGAGATGAAGGGGATAGATTGAGGGAGAGAGAGAGAGATGAAGGGGATTGATTGAGGGAGAGAGAGAGAGATGAAGGGGATTGATTGAGGGAGAGAGAGAGAGATGAAGGGGATAGATTGAGGGAGAGAGAGAGAGATGAAGGGGATTGATTGAGGGAGAGAGAGAGAGATGAAGGGGATAGATTGAGGGAGAGAGAGAGATGAAGGGGATAGATTGAGGGAGAGAGAGAGAGATGATGGGGATTGATTGAGGGAGAGAGAGAGAGATGAAGGGGATAGATTGAGGGAGAGAGAGAGAGATGAAGGGGATTGATTGAGGGAGAGAGAGAGAGATGAAGGGGATTGATTGAGGGAGAGAGAGAGAGATGAAGGATTGATTGGAGGGAGAGAGAGAGAGATGAAGGGGATAGATTGAGGGAGAGAGAGAGAGATGATGGGGATAGATTGAGGGAGAGAGAGAGAGATGACGGGGATAGATTGAGGGAGAGAGAGAGAGAGATGAAGGGGATTGATTGAGGGAGAGAGAGAGAGATGAAGGGGATAGATTGAGGGAGAGAGAGAGAGATGAAGGGGATTGATTGAGGGAGAGAGAGAGAGATGAAGGGGATAGATTGAGGGAGAGAGAGAGAGATGAAGGGGATAGATTGAGGGAGAGAGAGAGAGATGAAGGGGATTGATTGAGGGAGAGAGAGAGAGATGAAGGATAGATTGGAGGGAGAGAGAGAGAGATGAAGGGGATTGATTGAGGGAGAGAGAGAGAGATGAAGGGGATTGATTGAGGGAGAGAGAGAGAGATGAAGGGGATAGATTGAGGGAGAGAGAGAGAGATGAAGGGGATTGATTGAGGGAGAGAGAGAGAGATGAAGGGATTGATTGGAGGGAGAGAGAGAGATGGAAGGGGATAGATTGGAGGAGAGAGAGAGAGATGAAGGGATAGATTGAGAGGGAGAGAGAGAGAGATGAAGGGGATTGATTGAGGGAGAGAGAGAGAGATGAAGGGGATTGATTGAGGGAGAGAGAGAGAGATGAAGGGGATAGATTGAGGGAGAGAGAGAGAGAGATGAAGGGGATAGATTGAGGGAGAGAGAGAGCGAAGGGATTGATTGAGGGAGAGAGAGAGAGAGAGATGAAGGGGATTGATTGAGGGAGAGAGAGAGAGATGAAGGGGATAGATTGAGGGAGAGAGAGATGATGGGGGATAGATTGAGGGAGAGAGAGAGAGAGATGAAGGGGATTGATTGAGGGAGAGAGAGAGAGATGAAGGGGATAGATTGAGGGAGAGAGAGAGAGAGATGAAGGGGATAGATTGAGGGAGAGAGAGAGAGATGAAGGGGATTGATTGAGGGAGAGAGAGAGAGAGATGAAGGGGATAGATTGAGGGAGAGAGAGAGAGATGAAGGGGATAGATTGAGGGAGAGAGAGAGAGATGAAGGGGATTGATTGAAGGAGAGAGAGAGAGATGAAGGGGATAGATTGAGGGAGAGAGAGAGAGATGAAGGGGATTGATTGAGGGAGAGAGAGAGAGATGAAGGGGATTGATTGAGGGAGAGAGAGAGAGATGAAGGGGATAGATTGAGGGAGAGAGAGAGAGATGAAGGGGATTGATTGAAGGAGAGAGAGAGAGATGAAGGGGATAGATTGAGGGAGAGAGAGAGAGATGAAGGGGATAGATTGAGGGAGAGAGAGAGAGATGAAGGGGATTGATTGAGGGAGAGAGAGAGAGATGATGGGGATTGATTGAGGGAGAGAGAGAGAGATGAAGGGGATAGATTGAGGGAGAGAGAGAGAGATGAAGGGGATAGATTGAGGGAGAGAGAGAGAGATGAAGGGGATAGATTGAGGGAGAGAGAGAGAGATGAAGGGGATAGATTGAGGGAGAGAGAGAGAGAGATGAAGGGGATAGATTGAGGGAGAGAGAGAGAGATGAAGGGGATTGATTGAGGGAGAGAGAGAGAGAGATGAAGGGGAGAGAGTGAGGGAGAGAGAGAGAGATGAAGGGGATAGAGTGAGGGAGAGAGAGAGAGATGATGGGGATAGATTGAGGGAGAGAGAGAGAGAGATGAAGGGGATTGATTGAGGGAGAGAGAGAGAGATGAAGGGGATAGATTGAGGGAGAGAGAGAGAGATGAAGGGGATAGAGTGAGGGAGAGAGAGAGAGATGAAGGAGACGTGATTGAGGGAGAGAGAGAGATGAAGGGGATTGATTGAGGGAGAGAGAGAGAGAGATGAAGGGGATTGATTGAGGGAGAGAGAGAGAGATGAAGGGGATAGACGAGGAGAGAGAGAGAGAGAAGGGATTTATCGAGGGAGAGAGAGAGAGATGAAGGGGATTGATTGAGGGAGAGAGAGAGAGAGAGATGAAGGGGATTGATTGAGGGAGAGAGAGAGAGATGAAGGGGATAGATTGAGGGAGAGAGAGAGAGAGATGAAGGGGATTGATTGAGGGAGAGAGAGAGAGATGAAGGGGATAGAGTGAGGGAGAGAGAGAGATGAAGGGGAGAGAGTGAGGGAGAGAGAGAGATGAAGGGGATAGATTGAGGGAGAGAGAGAGAGATGAAGGGGATTGATTGAGGGAGAGAGAGAGAGATGAAGGGGATTGATTGAGGGAGAGAGAGAGAGATGAAGGGGGGGAGTGAGAGGGGGAGAGAGAGAGAGATGAAGGGGATTGATTGAGGGAGAGAGAGAGAGATGAAGGGGATAGATTGAGGGAGAGAGAGAGAGATGAAGGGGAGTGATTGAGGGAGAGAGAGAGAGAGATGAAGGGGAGTGATTGAGGGAGAGAGAGAGAGAGATGAAGGGGATTGATTGAGGGAGAGAGAGAGAGATGAATGGGATTGATTGAGGGAGAGAGAGAGAGAGATGAAGGGGATTGATTGAGGGAGAGAGAGAGAGATGAAGGGGATTGATTGAGGGAGAGAGAGAGAGATGAAGGGGATAGATTGAGGGAGAGAGAGAGAGATGAAGGGGATTGATTGAGGGAGAGAGAGAGAGAGATGAAGGGGATTGATTGAGGGAGAGAGAGAGAGATGAAGGGGATTGATTGGAAGGAGGAGAGAGAGAGATGAAGGGATAGATTGAGGAGAGAGAGAGAGATGAAGGGGGATTGATTGAGGGAGAGAGAGAGACCTGATGGGGATAGATTGAGGGAGAGAGAGAGAGAGAGATGAAGGGGATTGATTGAGGGAGAGAGAGAGAGAGAGGGAGACGAGGGAGAGAGAGAGAGAGATGAAGGAGGAGGATTGAGGGAGAGAGAGAGAGATGAAGGGGATAGATTGAGGGAGAGAGAGAGAGAGAGAGAGAGAGGGGGATAGATTGAGGGAGAGAGAGAGAGAGATGAAGGGGATTGATTGAGGAGAGAGAGAGAGAGAGATGAAGGGGATAGATTGAGGGAGAGAGAGAGAGATGACGGGGATAGATTGAGGGAGAGAGAGAGAGAGATGAAGGGGATTGATTGAGGGAGAGAGAGAGAGATGACGGGGATAGATTGAGGGAGAGAGAGAGAGAGATGAGGGGGATTGATTGAGGGAGAGAGAGAGAGATGAAGGGGATTGATTGAGGGAGAGAGAGAGAGAGATGAAGGGGATTGATTGAGGGAGAGAGAGAGAGATGAAGGGGATTGATTGAGGGAGAGAGAGAGATGAAGGGGATTGATTGAGGGAGAGAGAGAGAGAGATGAAGGGGATTGATTGAGGGAGAGAGAGAGAGATGAAGGGGATTGATTGAGGGAGAGAGAGAGAGATGAAGGGGATTGATTGAGGGAGAGAGAGAGAGATGAAGGGGATAGATTGAGGGAGAGAGAGAGAGATGAAGGGGATTGATTGAGGGAGAGAGAGAGATGAAGGACTGATTGGAGGGAGAGAGAGAGAGATGAAGGGGATTGATTGAGGGAGAGAGAGAGAGAGGAAGGGGATTACTGAGGAGAGAGAGAGAGATGAAGGGGATAGATTGAGGGAGAGAGAGAGATGAAGGGGATAGATTGAGGGAGAGAGAGAGAGATGAAGGGGATTGATTGAGGGAGAGAGAGAGAGATGAAGGGGATTGATTGAGGGAGAGAGAGAGAGATGAAGGGGATTGATTGAGGGAGAGAGAGAGAGATGAAGGGGATTGATTGAGGGAGAGAGAGAGAGATGAAGGGGATTGATTGAGGGAGAGAGAGAGAGAGATGAAGGGGATTGATTGAGGGAGAGAGAGAGAGATGAAGGGGATAGATTGAGGGAGAGAGAGAGAGATGAAGGGGATAGATTGAGGGAGAGAGAGAGAGATGAAGGATTGATTGGAAGGAGAGAGAGAGAGATGATGGGGATTGATTGAGGGAGAGAGAGAGAGATGAAGGGGATAGATTGAGGGAGAGAGAGTAGAGATGGAAGGGGATTGATTGAAGGAGAGAGAGAGAGATGAAGGGGATAGATTGAGGGAGAGAGAGAGAGATGAAGGGGATTGATTGAAGGAGAGAGAGAGAGATGAAGGGGATAGATTGAGGGAGAGAGAGAGAGATGAAGGGGATTGATTGAGGGAGAGAGAGAGAGAGATGAAGGGGATAGATTGAGGGAGAGAGAGAGAGATGAAGGGGATAGATTGAGGGAGAGAGAGAGAGATGAAGGGGATAGATTGAGGGAGAGAGAGAGAGATGAAGGGGATAGATTGAGGGAGAGAGAGAGAGATGAAGGGGATTGATTGAGGGAGAGAGAGAGAGATGAAGGGGATTGATTGAGGGAGAGAGAGAGAGATGAAGGGGATTGATTGAGGGAGAGAGAGAGAGATGAAGGGGATTGATTGAGGGAGAGAGAGAGAGATGATGGGGATTGATTGAGGGAGAGAGAGATGCAGATGAAGGGATTGATTGAGGGAGAGAGAGAGAGATGAAGGGGATTGATTGAGGGAGAGAGAGAGATGAAGGGGATTGATTGAGGGAGAGAGAGAGAGATGAAGGGGATTGATTGAGGGAGAGAGAGAGAGATGAAGGGGATAGATTGAGGGAGAGAGAGAGAGATGAAGGGGATTGATTGAGGGAGAGAGAGAGAGATGAAGGGGATTGATTGAGGGAGAGAGAGAGAGATGAAGGGGATAGATTGAGGGAGAGAGAGAGAGATGAAGGGGATTGATTGAGGGAGAGAGAGAGAGAGATGAAGGGGATTGATTGAGGGAGAGAGAGAGAGATGAAGGGGATTGATTGAGGGAGAGAGAGAGAGATGAAGGGGATAGATTGAGGGAGAGAGAGAGAGATGAAGGGAGTTGATTGAGGGAGAGAGAGAGAGATGAAGGGATTGGATTGAGGGAGAGAGAGAGAGATGAAGGGGATTGATTGAGGGAGAGAGAGAGACCTGATGGGGGATAGATTGGAGGGAGAGAGAGAGAGATGAAGGGGATAGATTGAGGGAGAGAGAGAGAGATGAAGGGGATAGATTGAGGGAGAGAGAGAGAGATGATGGGGATAGATTGAGGGAGAGAGAGAGAGATGAAGGGGATAGATTGAGGGAGAGAGAGAGAGATGAAAGGACGGATTGAAGGAGAGAGAGAGAGATGAAGGGGATAGATTGAGGGAGAGAGAGAGATGAAGGGGATAGATTGAGGGAGAGAGAGAGAGATGAAGGGGATTGATTGAGGGAGAGAGAGAGAGATGAAGGGGATAGATTGAGGGAGAGAGAGAGAGATGAAGGGGATTGATTGAGGGAGAGAGAGAGAGATGAAGGGGATAGATTGAGGGAGAGAGAGAGATGAAGGGGATTGATTGAGGGAGAGAGAGAGAGATGAAGGGGATTGATTGAGGGAGAGAGAGAGAGATGAAGGGATTGATTGGAGGGGAGAGAGAGAGAGATGAAGGGGATTGATTGAGGGAGAGAGAGAGAGATGAAGGGGATTGATTGAGGGAGAGAGAGAGAGAGATGAAGGGGATTGATTGAGGGAGAGAGAGAGAGATGAAGGGGATAGATTGAGGGAGAGAGAGAGAGATGAAGGGGATTGATTGAGGGAGAGAGAGAGAGATGAAGGGATTGGATTGAGGAGAGAGATGAGAGAGAAGGGGATAGATTGAGGGAGAGAGAGAGAGATGAAGGGGATTGATTGAGGGAGAGAGAGAGATGAAGGGGATTGATTGAGGGAGAGAGAGAGAGATGAAGGGGATTGATTGAGGGAGAGAGAGAGAGATGATGGGGATTGATTGAGGGAGAGAGAGAGAGATGAAGGGGATAGATTGAGGGAGAGAGAGAGAGATGAAGGGGATTGATTGAGGGAGAGAGAGAGAGATGAAGGGGATTGATTGAGGGAGAGAGAGAGATGAAGGGGATTGATTGAGGGAGAGAGAGAGAGATGAAGGGGATTGATTGAGGGAGAGAGAGAGATGAAGGGGATTGATTGAGGGAGAGAGAGAGAGATGAAGGGGATTGATTGAGGGAGAGAGAGAGAGATGATGGGGATTGATTGAGGGAGAGAGAGAGAGATGAAGGGGATAGATTGAGGGAGAGAGAGAGAGATGAAGGGGATTGATTGAGGGAGAGAGAGAGAGATGAAGGGGATAGATTGAGGGAGAGAGAGAGATGAAGGGGATTGATTGAGGGAGAGAGAGAGAGATGAAGGGGATTGATTGAGGGAGAGAGAGAGAGATGAAGGGGATTGATTGAGGGAGAGAGAGAGAGATGATGGGGATTGATTGAGGGAGAGAGAGAGATGAAGGGGATTGATTGAGGGAGAGAGAGAGAGATGAAGGGGATTGATTGAGGGAGAGAGAGAGAGATGATGGGGATAGATTGAGGGAGAGAGAGAGAGATGAAGGGGATTGATTGAGGGAGAGAGAGAGAGATGAAGGGGATTGATTGAGGGAGAGAGAGAGAGATGAAGGGGATTGATTGAGGGAGAGAGAGAGAGATGAAGGGGATAGATTGAGGGAGAGAGAGAGAGATGAAGGGGATTGATTGAGGGAGAGAGAGAGAGAGATGAAGGGGATTGATTGAGGGAGAGAGAGAGAGATGAAGGGGATTGATTGAGGGAGAGAGAGAGAGAGATGAAGGGGATTGATTGAGGGAGAGAGAGAGAGAGATGAAGGGGATTGATTGAGGGAGAGAGAGAGAGATGAAGGGGATTGATTGAGGGAGAGAGAGAGAGATGATGGGGATTGATTGAGGGAGAGAGAGAGAGATGAAGGGGATTGATTGAGGGAGAGAGAGAGAGATGATGGGGATTGATTGAGGGAGAGAGAGAGATGAAGGGGATTGATTGAGGGAGAGAGAGAGAGATGAAGGGGATTGATTGAGGGAGAGAGAGAGAGATGAAGGGGATAGATTGAGGGAGAGAGAGAGAGAGGAAGGGGATAGATTGAGGGAGAGAGAGAGAGAGATGAAGGGGATTGATTGAGGGAGAGAGAGAGAGATGAAGGGGATTGATTGAGGGAGAGAGAGAGAGATGAAGGGGATAGATTGAGGGAGAGAGAGAGATGAGGGGGATTGATTGAGGGAGAGAGAGAGAGACAAGGGAGTGAGATTGAGGGAGAGAGAGAGAGATGAAGGGGATTGATTGAGGGAGAGAGAGAGAGATGAAGGGGATTGATTGAGGGAGAGAGAGAGAGGGATAAGGGAGAGACAGAGGGGAGAGAGAGAGAGATGAAGGGGATAGATTGAGGGAGAGAGAGAGAGATGAAGGGGATTGATTGAGGGAGAGAGAGAGAGAGATGAAGGGGATAGATTGAGGGAGAGAGAGAGAGATGAAGGGGATAGATTGAGGGAGAGAGAGAGAGATGAAGGGGATAGATTGCGAGAGAGCGAGGGAAAGCAAGGGTGGGGATGAGGGGGAGACATAAGGGTGAGAGGGAGTTAGGGGGAAAGAGATGAGGAGGAGAGGGAGTGAGGGGAACAGATATGAGAGAGAGAGAGCTATAAGAGAGAGTGGGTGGGAGGGAGGTAGAGAGAAATAAACAGGTTTTTAAAGAGAGGGAGGGAAAGGGAGGAATAGAGAGAAATAAATGAGAAGCAAAAAGAACATTTAGCAAAGAATAAAGAAATCAAGTGAGTGTCTTTGTGTGTGTGTGTGAGAGAGAGAGAGAGAGAGAGAGAGAGAGAGAGAGACCAAGAGAGAGAGAGAGAGAGACCAAGGGAAAGAAAGAAACCAAGAGAAAGAGAGAAATAGAGAGAGAGAGAAAGATCAAAGCAATGAAATGGCAAGCAATTACGCACCTTTTCTTCTTTTTAACTCCTTTGTTATGCATTTGATTCATAATAAAAGTTGAATTCTTATTGTGACGTAAATTACGCATTGAGGTGATAGTAATAATGATTTTTATCATCACTGTTGCTGTTGTGATTATCATTATCATCGTCATTATTGTTATTTTTTTTATTAATTTCTATATCTTTATTATCATCATCATTATCATTATTATGCTTTTGTTGTTTTTTGAGACAGAGAGATAGAGAGAGAGAGATGACGATAGTGATAGCAAGAGAAAGGGTGAGAGAGAGACGCGAGAGCAATAGCCAAAGAAAAGAGAGAGAGAGAGAGAGAGAGAGAGAGAGAGAGAGAGAGAGAGCGACAGAGAGAGAGAGAGAGCGATAGAGAGAGAAAAAAAAAAAACAGCGAAAGAGAGAGAGAGATAGCGCGCGATAGCGAAAGAGCCATAGACACAGAAAAAAGGATATTGATAGTAAAAAAATACACATAAAAAGAGGAAAAAAAAAGTATCAACTAGAGGAAACAGCCGTAAGACACGAGGCTCCTAATTCAGCGAACCCAAAAACTTTCGAAGCTCCGAAATAAAAGTTTCAGTTCATCCTAATTCCCAGACGACCCAGAGAACTTTATAAAGGACTTCTTCTTCTTTTTTAGGGGTGAATCTGAAGTTTTATTACGTTGGAATCTTAAGTTAGAGGCATGAATGTAAAGTGATTAAGCTATTCATATAATGTGTGACGTTTTGTTTGTTTTTTGGTTTTCGGTGAAGGGATAACGGCATTATGCACTTTGTTTAATTTGGGTTCGATGGGATACGTGCGTACTCATATTGTTTTTTTATATTACTGATATACTGGTTTTGTGTTTGTTTGTTTGTTTGTTTCTTGTTAGTCATTTGATCTACATTGTTTTCCTCTATCTCTCTTTTCTTTTATATATATATTTTTTTTTTCAAATTTCTCCTATCTATATCATTTTCTTTTATCTCTCTTTTATTTTATTTTTATTTTATTTTTTAATCTACATTCTTTTACTTTATCTCTCTCTCTCTTTCTTCATAGCTTTTATTAAATTTCTCTTTCAATTTACATTCATTTCCTTTCTCTTTTCTCATTTTCTTTTAATATACATTCTTCTCCTATATCTCTCTCTTTTTCCCTTTACATTTTTTTTATCAATTTTTTCTTTCAATCTACATTATTACTCTTAACTCTTTTTTTCCATTCTCTTTTAATCTGTGTATGGGAGAGGCGAGGGGAGGGAAAGGGAGGTAGGGGGGAGGGGGAGAGGGGGAGGAGGGGGAGGTAGGGAGGGAATGGGAGAGGGGAGGGAGGTAGGAGGGTATGGGAGAGGGGGAGGGGAGGGGGAGGTAGGGGGAGGGAAAGGAAGGTGGAGAGAAGGGGGAGGTAGGAAGGGTATGGGAGAGGGAGGGGAGTGTAGGGGGGGATGGGAGAGGGAGGGAGGCAGGGGAGGGTAAGGGAGAGGGAGGGGAGCGGGGGGGAGGTAGGGATGGTAAGGGAGAGGCGAGGGGAGGGAAAGGAAGGGGGAGGTAGGGAGGGTGGGGGAGAGGGGAGGTAGGGGGGGGATGGGAGAGGGGAGGGGGAGGTAAGGGGGGATGGGAGAGGGGAGGGTAGGGTAAGGGGAGGTAGGGAGGGTATGGGAGAGGGGAGGGGAGGTAGGGAGGTAGGGAGGATGTAATTGGATGGGAGTGAAGGTCGGGAAGGGATGAAAGAGGGGAGGGAGGTGAAGGAAAGGGGGGAAATAAGGAGGGGAGGAGAGGGTAGCTATTGATGTGGAGGGAGGGGGAGGGGAGCTAGGGAGGTGGTGGGAAGGGGTAGAGGATGGGAGGGAAAGGGAGGTGGAGGGAAGGTAGGGAGGGGATGAAAGAGGGGAGGGAAAGGGAGGTGGAGGACAGGAGGAAGAGAGGAAGAGAAGGGGGGAATGAGGAAAGGGAGGGGAGATAGGGAGGGAAGAGGAAGTTGGTAGGGGGGAGAGGAGGGGGAGGGAGAGATGGAAAACGTGGTGTGTGGTAGGGGGGACGAGGGGGGCAGACGGAGGACGTGGTGTGTGGTTGGGGTAGGGGAGGGGAGGGGGCAAGCATGGAAAACGTGATGTGTGGTGGGGGGAGGAGGGGAGGAGGGAGTAGATGGAGAACGTGGATACGGGTCTGGGGGAGGGGGGGGTGTGCTCCATTTCTGGAGGCAAAGAGAGGTCTCCATATTTTTTCTTTCTCATTTTCTCCTCAATACGTAGCTGTTTTCAAAATATTTTCGGCTTTGGACTTATTTAAAATCTTTCGCGAAATCTTCCAAACTTTCTTATCCATTGATACTAATTGTGATAATGGTTATGAAATTTGTGATGATAATAGTTATAGCAATGATGATTAAGATAATTATAATGATAGCCACATTGAAAAAATCATGACTATGATAATGTCGATGATGATGAGGAAGAGGAGGAGGAAGAGAAGGATGATACTACTACTACTAATAATAATAATAATAATAATAATAATAATGATAATAATAATAATAATAATAATAATAATAATAATAATAACAATAATGATAATATAATAAGGATAATGATAAAAAAAAAGCTTACATCCTCACCATCAAAACCAAACTAGAAATAGCAGAAATAGCAGTCCAATGCAGGCTGTTTCCTATTACAGCTATTAAAGAAACTTCAAACACATATCATCCCGGTTGCTCGCTACTTTCGATGATGAGGTGCAATTGCACTGATGGGTTCTTAAACTATGAAATAGGAGAGATAGGAAAAAAAGAGAGAGAGAGGAGGAGGAGAAGGAGAGGAGGCGGGAGGAGGGAGAGAGAGTGAGAGAGGAGGAAGAAGGAGGAAGAGAAGAAGGAGAGAAAGAAGGAGGGAGAGGAGAGGAAGGAGGAGGGGGGAGAGAGAGGAGGGGGAGGATAAGGAGGAGGAGGAGGAGGAGGGGGAGGAGGAGGGAGAGAGAGAGAGAGAGAGAAAGAAGGAGGGAGAGAGAGAGGGAGAGAGAGAGAGGGAGTGGGAGAGAGGGAGAGAGGGAGAGAGAGAGAGAGAAAAAAGAGGGAAGAGGGGTGAAAAAGGAGG
>BOPN01000266.1:20000-27500 GCA_017312705.2 Penaeus japonicus
TTTTTCAAATTTATTTATTATATTAGAATTTATCTATTAAAAGAAATTATGTGTAAACTCTCCCAGTCAAACTCATGGTGTTACAGTCCGTTCCTTTGATTATGTTAATGTTCAATAAAACAAATTATGAATTACAGTTGGGCATGCAATATGCTTTTAATAACTATAAACACCACGAGATTACAGATTAAAGCTTTATAAAACGTCCAATATGATAAATGAACTACTTTAAGGCTGAGAAAAAAAAAGTTAAATCGCTATTGTAATCGGCCATAGAGTATAAAGACTGGTGTCAGGTGAAGAGCTCTCTGCTCGTCCGTGGGCGGGGGAAAAAAATACACCTTTATTGGTTTTCATTTCTGTGTAGTCTACAGGAAATTAATTTTTATATAAAAAGTTTTTTTTTATATAAAATCTGGTCATTTACAAGATAGTGTCGAAGATCTCTCAGGGGACGAGAGAGTGAGATAAATTTATTATATAAATAGATGCAGAGATATCATGAAATAGGTAAATGGTACAGAGAAATGCAAGGGTAGAATGGAAAATGTAGAGATGCAGAGATACCATGAAATATGTATTGATACAGAATGATTTAGAGACAGATTTAAAGAGAGATGGAGAAAGGGAGAGAGGGAAAGGTAAAGGGAGGGAGGGAGGGAGAGATGTAAATAACACCTGAGAGGTAAATATAATTTTATTTATTATATTTCATGGTTTATTCACAAAAAGCCTACTTTCTTTGTCTTTCTATAATTATTAACAGCTATTAATTACATTATTCTATTTTATAAATCGCATTAGTTTGTAAGGTGAGCACAGATATGTTAATCATTACTACACAGCAATAATCACTAACACATAATGATGAACCTGTCATTCTTTGCATTTGGATAGACAATATGCACATTTCAAATCATTAGAAAAGTTTAGCAAGCACCACATACAAATATTACGTGTTGTCTATAATTACGTCATCGTATTAAAAAAAAAGTCATGCTTCGAATTCACTCTATTATTTTCCCATAATAGGTCTTTTATAGTCATAAAATCATTAGCATGAATGTTAAAACAAATTAATCACGATCATATCGAAAACAGAATCATGTTTACTATACAATGAATCCTGAAATATGAATCGATCTTTTAAGTCTCGTAAACAAAAGATACATATTTGTTTTTGAGACAATGAGATCATTTATATTAATTAAATTATATAATATACGCTATATTATAAAACAAAACTAACGATGATGTCCTACCAAAAACAAACTCTTTATATTGACGGGTATATCTGTGGGGAGGGGGAAGGCACCCGAGGAAAATTCCCGAGGTTCCAATACTAATTTTCGGAAATCCCATTTTCTTTGCGAGCACCGGACGGGTAACCCGTCACGATATGTTCTTTATTACGGCCCTAAATGCAATCATTAGAATTATCTCTTATTTATGACATAGAGCTGATGATTTGCCATGCGTTGCACGGGTGAATACAATTATGTGTTTGTGAAAACCCAATATCTCTCAAGCCTCTATAGTTACCAATTCGTAATTAATCAAAAGCTGAACAAGGTTTCTTCCGAGCGTTCTCGAAAAAAAAATATCTCAATATCAGAGTCAGGCCATAAAATACAAGTTATGGTGAATCATTCTTAAGCAAAAGAACGATTTTTTTTTTTTTTTTTTTTTTAAGAATCTGTTGTAATTAAGTCTGCAACCACCCTCTTGCCTCTCTCTCTCTCCTCCTCCCTCTCCTCCTCACCCACTCCCTTTCATATGAAAAACATGGAAAATATGATCCGGTGCATCCATATTTGTTTACAATTTACATAAACTTTCTTGGAATATATAGAGAAAATAAATCAGAAATAATGTTGGTAATTTGATGTTCTACCTTTCTTAGTAGAAAGATTTAAGCGGCAATCAGCGTGGGCCGGTTCGGTGAACGTATAAAAATCGAAATGGATAGATGGAGGGAGAGGGAAAGGGGGGAAGAATGAGAGGGCGAGAGAACGAGGTGGGAGAAAGGAGAAGATGAAGGGTGGAAGGGAAAGATGAAGCGAAGAAGGGAGAGAGAGAGAGGGAGTGTAACCTACTTCTAGTGTAGGAGGTGTGGATAAGAGCACAAGTCTTTGTGTTTACGAAAGAGCGAACAGGTTATGGTTCAGCCGTCCGGTTTGTACAGTGGGTAGCGCACCGGCCTCACATCCCCTTGCTCGGCCCCATGCAAGCTCGTGAGTTTCCACTGTCGGCTGGCGGTCATTGTTGTGGTTGGTCACCATGGTAGGTGATCATTCACTGACACAGGCAGGCTCGCCATACCACATAGAATCCCAGCGAAGCATCTGCTCCGCAAATCTGGCTTATCCTTACCCTTAGTTGTGGTTCTTCAATTTAGTTAGACAACATTCGCGGGAGTGACCGAGCAGGAACAAGGAGTCTTCTCGATCGTCCAAGGGGGGGAGGGGGAGTTGAAAGAGAGAGAGAGATAGAGAGAGAGAGAGTTGAAAGAGAGAGAGAGGGCGAAAGTAAGTGGGTGGGAAAGAAAACTAAGATTCACAGATAGACACTGGTCGACGCGCAGCTCGGCTGAACCGGGATGACGTTACATGGCCTACGCATATATGATATTTATGATATGTGTACGCCGTTATGCATGTTGTTTTTTCTTTCTTTTTTCTTCCTTTTTCTTACACCAAAAAGCCTTCATATGTACTTACACACATACACATACACACACACGCACACACACACATACACACACACACACACACACACACATATATATATATATATATATATATATATATATATATATATATATATATATATATATATATCATGGTAGTAGAAGAAGAAGAGAAGGTGATGGTGGAAGAAGAGGAGGCAAGAGAAGAAGGCAAGGAGGAGGTAAGGAAAGCAAAAGAGAAGGAAGAGAAGGAAGATCAGGGGCATAGAAAGGGAAGGAAGAAGGGTAAGAGCAGAAAAAAGAATAAGAGAAGAAAAGAGAAAGAAAGAATGGGAGGAAGAACAGGAAACAATAAAGAAAGAAAGCAGGTGAGGGAGAAAACAAATAAAAAGGGGAAGAGTCGAAAAAAAAGAAAGGAGAGGAAGAGCATAAAAAAAGAAGGAAGGAAGGAGAGGATGAGCAGAAATAAAAGAAAGCGGGAGAGAAAAAGCAAAAAAAGGAAAATAAAAGAAAAGAAACGCAGGAGAGGAAAAACAGATCAAAGTAGACGAGGAGCAGGAGAAATAGAAAAAAAAAGAAAGAAGGGGTAGACGAAGAGAAAAGAAAAAAAAGAAAGGAAGAGCAGATAAAAGCAAAACAGAGTAAGACGAGCCAGCGATAGCTTCCAAAACACCCAAATCCCTCGGCTGGAAAGTCCTTCCTGGAAAACAATCCGTAGTCGATCCCGTTTTCCCTTAATGCACTCGCTGTCAAACCCCTTTCTGGATCTCTACGGAATAACTGCCCATCCTCACAACGTCTGCCTGATTCCATCCGGGAATCGGGAAATCTAAGAGGACATTCGATCCCTATCTAAGCCTTCCTTTTCCACGTGGGTAGCGGGTCCTCAGTCGCATAGTATATATTATTCGTGAGATAATTTGCAAGGAGTTACGCCCCCCACCTTTTAGTTTCTCCTAATTGTTTATTTTAGGTACCTAGCTGCCATCTTAGTTCTTCTCTTGCTCATCTTCTTTCGAGAATCCAGATTCTCCACTTTATCTCTGTATTTGTATGCGTTATTTGTTAGACATTTTAATTTTGGTGAAAGTAGTTTTGATTTTATAAATGGTGATTTGTGTATTTAGTGGATATGTGCGTTGACTGAGAGCGATGTTAATGTCTTGATTCGCAGGATATTCGCATCGAGTCTTTGTCGGTCCTACAGTACCTTCTTGCGCCGGAGAGCCTGTCACTTTTCCTGTTGTATTCCCTTTTCTTTTTATCATTATCATAATTCCATTTACTCATCTTATTCCTATTATAATTCTACATCTCATATATCATCATATGCTTTTACATTTTTATGGAAATTGTGAAAAAAAAATACCTTTTAGGATATCCTAGGCAAGCCTAATCATATTGTCAATATTACTTTTGACCAAAATACAGTAAAGAGTAAGAGGAACCTATTTCATATTCCAACATCGTTTATTAGCAATGAGTGATTCTCCTAAACGTACCACCATACTGCTTGTTTGCAAGTCTTCATCCTCTACACGATTTTTAGTCTGTCATTAAGGATTATCAAGGATTTTTCTTTTCCTAAATGAGTGCTAAGGTGCGTTGGGACGATGTTTTTCATATATTTCCCGCTGTCCGTTTACGGGGTCGTAATAAGGACGGCGAAATTTTTGAAAAAAATGGAAATGAGAAAGGGAGACAGAGAGTGTGAGAGAGAGAAAGAGGGAGACAGAGAGTGTGTGAGAGAGAGAGAGAGCTAGAGCGAGAGGGAGAGAGAGAGCTAGAGCAAGAGGGAGAGAGAGGGAGAGCGAGAGAGAGACTTAGACTAGAACCAAACGAACGAACCAACACTCAATACCATCGCCCACTGCCCACTTAACAACCAGGAAGGAGAAAAGAGAGTGAATGAAGATCCAATTTCCCTGGATGGTTTCCGGATGATTAGCGATTCAACAAGCCAATAACACTGGCGAAGAGAGGTCATTAGCAGAGGAAACTGCGATCAAGAGTGTTTTGCTATCTTGCTTTCACTGCCATTTTCGGTCACACACACACACATACATACATAGACACACACACATACGTAGAGACACACATACATAGACACACACATACATAGACACACACACATACACACACACATACATACATACACACATACACACACACATACACATACACACACACACACACACACACACACACATACATATATATATATATATATATATATATATATATATATATATATATATATACATATATATATATATGTGTATGTGTGTGTGTGTGTGTAAAGAAATGTAAGAACGTAAATATATTTGGTGTTAGATAAATACCTATGTACATATAAATTTGCTGGAGCATGTTAACGCGTGAACGTAGGCCTATCTGAAATAACCAACGACTACAGTAAACACATCAAAATTACTCCCAACACTACCGGAAAAGGAACCATATCCCTTTAATACGACATAACACACACAAGAACATCCACCGATTCCCTCTCTATACTTCTGAAAGGCGCCATTGAGAAGTCGCCATCACTCAAAGTCTTTCCTTGTGAGTGAACCATTCAGAAGTTTTTTCTTCTTCTTCTTTTTCAGGGAGGCTTCTATAACATGGAGTCTCAATATATCGTTCAGAGATTTCCGATCAAAAGCAACTGAATGGACTACTTTTCTTTTTCGAAGGCATAAATCGTGTTGTTATCAATACTAGGCAACTGCTGTCAGTATTATATCCTTAAATATTATCAAATCTTTTCCGACCTGTCAAACTCAGACTTTATTTTTAAACTTCTTTGAATGTTTTTTTTCGGTCAATAAGATTACTTCTGTCCCATTTGAAGAGAGGGAAAAAGGAAAATATTCTAACAGAAATTTGTCCGTTTCTTATATAAATAGAGATAATTATTACAATTACAATAACAGTTTCATGTTTCATACTAACGCCTGCCCCAGTCTAACCTATTTCACCTATTTCAGTAAGGCTAAAATACAAATACGAAAACCTAAGCTCCGTACTCACTCATTCGAAATCTTTGTATTATTACCAATCCGTTGAAGTTCGTTCGACCAACTCACGTTTCGAGAAATAAAAGAAATATATACATACATACACATATATATATATATATATATATATATATATATATATATATATATATATATATATATATATGTATATATATGTATGTGTGTGTGTATGTATTTCTTTTATGTATGTATATATATGTTTGTGTGTGTGTGTGTGCGTATATTTATTTATTCATTAATTTATCATAAAGCATCCAGAGAGCAAGAATTCTGAATAAAGAGATAATGAGTGCCACTCATTTCAAATGCCATTTTAAAAAAGGTAATGTGATTCATTATGTTTTAAATTTCGTTGATGTGTTAAATGTAATTGAATTTCATAAGACTGGGTAAAAAGGAGATTTTATTGCGTAAAAGTTGGGCATTTCAATGATTTTTTTTTAAGTGCCCCCTGCCATGAAACAAATCAGGATGAGGATGATAATTATAATAATAATGATCATCTTGATACTGATTGATGATGAGTATAATTATAATCGTGGTATTAATAATGATCATATTGATATAAAGTATAAAATAACAGTGACAATAATGATAATGCTGATATCAATAGTAGTAACAATGATTATGATGCTAAAAATAACAATAATGATATTGATGATGATAATGATCATAATAATTAATCTAGTTGTAGTAGAAAATATCACTAATAGTAATGATAATAACAAATATCATAAAAATACTATAATAACAATGGTAACAAATATATAATAGAACTAAACAAAATGTTTAATCCTATGCTGTCCCTTTCCCTTTATCTCTGTCTGTTTGTTTTGTATGTGTTTCCTCTCCATGCATTTTCTTCTCGTATTTTCCTTTCCACTCTATCCTGTTTCCTCTCTTTCTTTGTACCTCATTTGTTTTTGTATGTTCTTCTGTGTCTTTATCCATGCACGAGAAAACAAATATGTATCTATATATATATATATCTGTAGACATGTGTCCAGGTTTATATATGTATATATATATATATATATATATATATATATATATATATATATATATATATATATATATATGTATGTATATATATGTGTGTGTGTGTGTGTGTGTGTGTGTGTGTGTGTGTGTGTGAAGTATGTGCGTATGTAATTATCAAAATTGACCGAAGTTAATGTAGGGAGACACATGGAAAAGGGGGGTAGATAGACAATTGGATAAATAAATGATTGGCAGACAGATAGCTTTGCGGCGTGTGGGTGTGTGTGTGTGAGTGTCTATGTGTGCGTGTGTGTCTCTTTTTTCTCTCTTTCTTTTTTTCCCCTCTATTCTGATGTTTACAAATAGATAGAAAGATTTATATATATATATATATATATATATATATATATATATATATGTGTGTGTGTGTGTGTGTGTGTGTGTGTGTGTGTGTGTGTGTGTGTGTGTGTAGTAATAAATTATACTTGTATTTGATGTATACAAAATTACATACATTCATATATGTACATACAGATTAAAATATTCACAATTCTTTTCTGAAACACACATACCTTTCACACGCAGAGCAAACCTCCTTTGTTTTCTATCTCGTCCTCCACAGGTTTTTAAAAATTAACGGTCGCCGGAAACAGTTATTCATAAACTGTACATTAATCGCATTTCCCAAGTTTAATCCATGTTAATAGTATTTCCAAACAATAGCCGGGTAAAAGTGAAGAGATGTTTTGACATTAACAAGAAGAAAAGGGAGGAAAGGTGGAAGAAATA
>BOPN01000266.1:65000-70000 GCA_017312705.2 Penaeus japonicus
ACATGTGTCTAGCATGAAACATTCAATTGAACATACTTGGTCTGTTAGGTTGGTCTATATAAAGAATATTTTTAAAACACATGTAAAAAAATATATATAATGTGATAAAAACAATATCTGCCAGTGATGGTTATCAAATCATGAGTTGAAAAGATAATAGGGCAACAACTAACCAAATCTATCATAAATAATTAACTTTTCTACAATTTCTGTTTTTCCACATCCTTTATAAATATTGCCACAATTCATTCAGATACGATGTAATTTACACCATTTATCACTTATAATAATATCATTGTCCAAGTAAAACTCTAAACTCAGCCTCTCAAACCACGAGATTCTTCGCATATCAGGACTGTCCATCCTTTGTGAAAAGGACTGTAGACACAGATCACTGTCAACCTATATTTTTTTTTAAACATATATGCATACTTATATGTGTTTATGAGTGTGTGTGTATATATGTATATATACTCTGTATAAAAAAGTTCCTCAGCACAATATATGGAATATATCTTGTTCTTCTCATACGAAAATATCTGATTACCAATAACAAATATCAACAAGAATGCTACAAGCCATTTTTAAAAACTTTCACCCATTTGTCTTTTTGTATCACTCATACACATATTGGAAACATACACGGGGCCTTGGTCACTGCTGGCACGAGATGCTTGGACACTGGCACCAGAAGGTGAACGCCATTGGAGCGTCTGGTCACCTCTTTTCCGGAGTCTCTATGTGAATCTGTAATGTAGGAATATGTATAAAGCACGAGCATGATGTGCATTTGATATAAATGTGAATCATGTCAAATAAGTTGTTAAAATCTGAGCACATATGTATATATAATGTGAACATAATAGAATGAAACAAATTATATACTTTTCAAAATATAATCCTCTTCTTCATATGAAGTAAGTATGAATATAGCAGTAAATAGTTAATAATTATTCTTTGTATTTCTTAGACATAGGGAAAAATGGTAGCTGATTACAAACATATAGTAGCTTCATAAAAAAATAAATCATTTAGGCATTTTCAACAGAAAAAAAATAATGAAACTAAGTTGAGTAAAACCTTTTAGGAGAAAGTTAATAGGCCATAAAAAAAAAATCCATTTTTGGTGAGATTTTAAATGAATATATTAACACAGCTAAAAAGGAATAAATAAAATTTAAAAAAAATATATATATATATAAATATTATCATGACCCCAAATATATATATAAATCAGACTTAACATAATTATGGCTACAGATATGACTATGAATAAAATTATAAACATCATTATAGATATTTATCTTTTAATTATTTCCTCTATTACATCTAATGCAAACAACTCACCTCACTAAGTATAGCCCAGTTGTCACTGTCTATATGGACATGTAAACGTAATGTTTTAATTTCTCCTAATTCTCCATTTATCACTCCTTCTGCTACACCCATATCATCAAAATCACCTGCAGATATCAAAATTATTAGGTTAATATAAACAAAATATATAAGAAATGATAAATAGATATAGTTATATACCTATGATGCCCACACAGTCACAATAAATAGTAAATATATTCAGTGCAAAATTTACGTAATAGTATATCAAATCAGATCTAAATACTTTAAAGACTAAAAACTCAAACATCATTCAAGAAGTCATTCCAATTCACATACCAACTATTAAATATTTATCTTCAGTAATTTTATATTTTTTCTCGGCAACTGCAGGGATGTTGGCAAAGTGCTGAAGGGGAAGCACCTCTACCGTCGTGTTGTACAGCCGGTCAGATGGATGCTCTACGTTCCCACTTCTGAAGAGGAACCTGGAATGAAAGAAGAAAGGTTTCATTAAATTTACGCCAACACTCATAACAGCTGTACACAAGAGCTTTACAGAGATTGCGTTTATCTTGTGTTAAGTTAATTAGTTGAAAACGAGATACCCCAAAATGAATCCAGAGTGTGTCACTGACCCAATATCCCTATAGGAGGACACAAAATTTGTAAAGATGAATAGACATGTTCCTGGGCCAACAACTCCTCCAAGCTAGTGCTCCAGCTTAAGTCAAGATTTTCCCCAGAAGCAATACAGTATCTACCAGATTGATATAATCTAACAATGGGAATCTCAAGACTATTTTAATGACACTGTATGGGCATCACCATGAAATAAAAGGGAAAAAGAAAAGGATAACTTGACTTAAGAATTAACCATCATTTAACCATGGAAACAGAAAAAAAATACAAATGCCTCTTTCTTTGGTAGTAATAATTGCAGAAGTATATAAAGCATTACTGGAAAATACTTTACATCGGGTAAAATCAAATCTCTTTTATTGGGTAATAAGGGACCTTTTCCAAGCATTTTGATACAACATGTATTTACACTTTGACCAAAATCATTGAGATATTTCTATATATCTCACGTATCTGCCCCCTTCCTCCTGGATCCACCACTGAAAATTAACTCCACAGGTAACCTCACACACAACTTACCCTTTGATCACAACCGGTGGATCGAAGGTGAACTGCAGCAAGTCCCCTTGTTGAGGAAGCAAGCCCCAGAAGTAGGACTCCCCTCTGTATGCTCTCTGCAATGTATACGTCTTGTATGGCTTGATCTGCGTCTCCACCTCGGCTTTGGGATTCTCGTGGGGAAAGTAGAGCTGGACTTTCCCAAACTGCTTATCCTGTGGGACAACCGAGGAAAAGTTGTAATACGGTGGGAACTAACGGGAACTAAAATATCCTGTTATGAAAAATATCAAAGGTCTGTATAATTGTGACATGCTGAATAGGTTGTGCTTTGATTTTAGCAAATAAATACTCAATGTTACTTATTGATGGACATATAATAATAGTTTCCTTTACATGAGAATGGTGTCATACTTTCAATATGTCTTGAAAATATTTTATTGGCTACCTTAACACATGAATTAATACAAAAGGAATATCAATGCATTTCTATACATGATATGTTGAAGTACATACTTCCTAAAAAATTATGACAAAAAAAAAAAAAAAATTCCATCATAAAAGTTCTCTATCATAATTCACTGTATACTATCTAAACTATTTGTCCTTACATGAGACATCAGATTTTGACAAAATATTTCATTTCTATCATATACAATTAATTAACTTCAAGTGTATTCTATTGTTCTAAAAATCTTTTTATGACAAAATACTTCAATTTTTGGTGTAAACTAAAGTCATTTGTGTATCACACTCATCTTTGGGTAAAAAAGTGAGAATGCACATATCCCATTTTTTTATGAATATCACAATGTATACAAAAAAATATCAAAATTGGAAAAATATAAAATACATCTACATATCAATACATATGCATGAAAGAAATATCTTTCACATAATCTTCTCACACACTGACTCAGGAGATTCATAATCCAAATCACTCTTCCTTTCATTCTACTCTGATGTATCGATCACCAAGAGATATGTTTAGATATATACTGAAGATGAGAAATGACAAACACACTAAACAAGTAAAATTTGGATATGAAAAAAGTATTTCTGTAAATGCCTATTCCTTCACGGGCAAGAGTGTACAAACTAAAGGTGATTGGTCTCATGTTCCTGCTCGACTTTTGTGCCCGAAATTCTAGAACGAGTATGTATTGTTCCTGTGACCAGCTGATTTATTCTCTAATGTCAATGACAACAAGAAGACAATGCTAAGAAAAATGTTAGAAAATGTTGGCAAATATAGCATTAGAGATAGCAAGCAATAGAAGGCAATCAACATGGTGAAAGAAATATTACAAATTAGAAAGAAATGCAAGGGACCATACATGTTATTACCAAACGCCATGAGAAGCTGCTCTCTATTCTGTACAGTATATACATGTGGAGTTTTATGGCTCAGATGGCACTATTAAGCTACATCCTTTCTCAGTCAGCCTGAACGTCATGTATCTAATCTTTCATCAACCCACTGAGTACGGGGTAGATATTTCCCCAAGATATTTCGAAATGCTCAGGCTTAATGCTGCGGTCTATTTGTATGCTGAATCGGCAGCCAGCCATTACACGCCCAATCACCCGGTGAGATGACCAGACAAAGCCATGACAAGGCGTGATGTGAACATTATGTCATCCATTGTTAAGGGGTTAACAAAACAATAATCTGCTCTGCCAGATTCAAAGACAAGGGGGAAAATAACACCTTTTTCTCTCTAAATAATAATGTTCCTGCACTTTTGATATCTATCTTGTGCAGGTGACCTTGATATCAATCCCAGTGCAGTGGCTAGTGCACTCTGATTATTTCCCAGTACCACTAGCTTAAATGAAAATATATAAGATTCAATGCACACTTAGAGTTTGTGCATGTATCTGAAATATACATAAAAGATTGCCTTTGTTTAATTTGTCACTTTTAAGGAAGATATATGAAAATAATTTCAGATATGTAAAAGACTCCCATGAATGTCTTGCATTTCTCAAGGGAAATAATGAACATAGTCTCCCACATAACAAGAAAAAATACAGAAACTCTGCATACACACACCTGCACAAGCACATATGTCAAAATATACACACACATATATACATATAGGCATGAGTACATGAAAGTAAACTCAGTTGTATACATACAGGCTTGCAAATGCACTCATATGCACACATACTTACAACCATACACACAGACATGCACACATGCACACACACACACACACACACACACACACACACACACACACACACACACACACACACACACACACACACACACACACACACACACACACACACACACACACACACATATATATATATACATTTACAGTTAAGTTATAGATACTATATGCATTTAGGATTTTAATAATACCAACAAATTCAAATAGTACACAAATCAAAACTCTAGTAAAATTCCAATAATTCAATTAATTTTCAAAGTATTATTTTCATGATATATGATCAATTATTGACAGAAATAATTGAGAGACATACACTATGTTACATTTTACAACAAATTATGA
>BOPN01000266.1:75000-80000 GCA_017312705.2 Penaeus japonicus
CTCACTGCTCAAATATGCAATGACACCTGAACAGAAGGTTTGAAGATAAAATAAAGCATTAAAAATATTTTCTTCCTTGCAGAAACATGAATAACCTGGCAATGAAAGTAATGATTCTGAATGATGATGGTGTATATAATGAGAAATTTTATTAGCATAAAAATCAACATGACACACTCTGACAACAGCAATGAAGCAGTAATCTCTACTACATGTGGCAGGACGACATATGCTGAAAAAAACTGAATAGCTTATACTAGCATTATGTTATGAAAAAAAGTAATTAATCCAATGAAACTGAAATCAGAATTCATATTGCTTACATAATATTGATGACTCAAAATATGTCTTTAGGTACATTTCACTCTGAATAAAGACATGGCATATGTACTTGCAAATACCAAAAAAAACAAAAAAAATGGAACTACAAAAGACTAACAAACTGCAGTAAGTTGAAGCAGATGCATGCACCTAGGTTCACAGCCTCCCTAGCAACAACAGCGTCATGTGGGCGACACAGGAAATCATCTACAGTTCAATTAAATCATTGCCTAAACTGGCTGAATTCATTGCAGTTACACTTGTGAAACTAATGCCAGCTTATCAATGCAAGATCTATGCAGATTCATTTGGAAGCTACAGAGCATTTCTGAAATAAATCTTTAGTCTCAAATGTAAGGAATGCAACATGCATATTATTAGTACAGATTAGGAAAAGATTATAACCATTAAAATTCTGATGCCCCTAAACTTTCAATGGCTTAAAATAGATTAACGGTTCCCCTAGCATGCCAGTCATTACTGGAAAAAAAAAGAATAACCTACCTTAAGCTTCTGCACTTTGCCCTTTAGTGAAGAATGCGTCCCAATGTGTTGGAATAAAGATGGTTTGTAGTGGATCCACACATTCTCCTTGGCTTTCTTGCAGTGTTTCTGTTTAAGACACAAGATACCATGCAGTCACATTCGCATCAAAATGCTTGCATATTTTCATTTCTTTAAAACTTATGAGAAGGCCAAAAAATATCAAATTAACTTCAATATCTCTTTATATAAAAATGGTGTTTGATTATATCAGAGGACATAAAGTTCAAAAGTTCAAAAGCAATATGGAAAAAATAGTAAATGTCTCACAATCATTAAATGGGATATTCTTAAGGATAGACAATGTCTTATATACATTGAACAGCTATATACAACAAATAAATCCTTAAACATGCAGTTAATAACCTTATATCTCTGTTAAAAGCAATAGGCACAAAGCATGCACATGCAAAATATCCATCATACCTACATATC
The DNA here is from genome assembly GCA_017312705.2 of Penaeus japonicus. Lineage (NCBI taxonomy): Eukaryota > Metazoa > Arthropoda > Malacostraca > Decapoda > Penaeidae > Penaeus > Penaeus japonicus. The sequence continues at coordinate 76,300 of BOPN01000266.1, forward strand.
CTTTCTGTGCAACTAAAAAGATGTGCTGACATTTCAATACTTGCTTGTTCATTTTACAGACAGTGAATCAAAAGAACATTTCTGAGTTTTCCTTTTCCTTCTGTCTTTCTTTCTCTCTCATTTTCTGCAGATCTCTTATATGTAAGGAGGAACTGCCTTTTTTGGTGTATCAGAAGCTCACATTCTTTATGCAGTAAGAAATAATACATATATCTATATCAGCATTCCAAAGAGATCCTAGAGCAAAGAGAAGCTTCGACTGAACTTGCTGTAAACTGGAATCATGGTACAACCTGGTATGCAGATAGCCAACTCCTGGTTAAAGCACTACTTCAGGCCATTTGAAAATCAGTTAAAAGCAGGTGACACTGAAAGAATTAGAGCATTTTATCTAGATGAGGTATCTGGATAGTCATTCCTTTGGGACTGTTAACAAAATGTGACATTTGTGGGAAATTAAAAAGATAAGAAAATTATAAAACTTCTTTGGTCGACCACTTAAATTGACAAAATAATTTGGTTGAGTGCTCATTTAGAGTAGTTACTTTATTGCTGAAACATTAGTAATAATCTAGTGAAGTCTACATATTGATTATCTAGGACTCATCAGGCAGCATATTAAAACACAACTGTTGAAGTCATTCAACTGCAAAAAATCTACAAGTGCACGACATAAGAGATACACACTAGAGTAAAGCTGTTGGAGTGAGAACGGGGTGAGGTGCGTCACACGTCTGGGTGGTGCCGTTAATTTCAGTTCAGGTCACGGCAAGGGCTGCATCCCATATGTCACTAGTGACCTCTGCACTGAGGTTGAATTGCAACTAATCCTCCATTGCAACTAAACCTTCAAGCACTTAATGGGAGTACATTACTTTTGCACTGATGAGAAGTATAGTGCAACATTTGCAAAAAAATCAGCCAGGCAGGAATCACATCATGGCAAAAACGTACCGCAGGTTGGTCAAATCGGCAAACTTTGTTCTGAATAAGGTGGTCAAGAAGCCAGTCACACGGCTTGTCATTGTGGAACACTAGTAAGAATGTCACCAGTGCAGAGAGATCTATGGTCTTGAATGCTTTGCCTGAAATACCATCCAATTTAGCTGGTGATGATACCTTGTATGGCATTCCCTTTCAGTTGCCTTCCTTAACACCAGAAAGACAAGGAAGTCAAAAATATTGTTTAATGCTCGGGAAAAAATCTCTATTTTTTCTTTTTCTTTTTAATACTTAAGGTTTCCCATTCTTGATCCATATTAACACCATTATCCACAACCAACCAAAAGCACTACTTCTTTGTTCTATATAAACCCTTCATAAATTTTCTATTGCAAATCATCATTTCTATTGCAAATGATATTGAGGATAAAAGTCGTTGTTAGTGTATTAAAAAAAAAAAAAAGCAAACATAACATAACAATACTGTCTATTCTGAAAATCATATTTTCTATATTTTCAACCCGAAGCACATTCCCTATTCTACGAAACTCCTACGACTGTCAGAAATTTACAACTTATAGACACAACTTTTCATTTTGGAAGCACTTATATATACAAAGACTCACATACCCTAAAGCTGATATATATGCACTAATAGTTTAAAATGTCAATGAAACACTTTTCTATAAAGTATATACCATACTGAGAGACGTAATATTATATACCTAAAAGTACATTATAGTACTAGTTTTGTAAACGCAAATAAATCAAACATTTTCATAAATATCCTTTTCTTTATGAATATACAATGCAATAATTATCAATATGAATGACAAATTTCAGGAATTGCAACAAATTTAGTAGACATTAGCCTTTAAGGATATATTGTATGTCAAACATATAATCCTGCAAACACAATTTTTTTTTCTAAAATCTGCAATGTCCACCATTCCAGATAAGAAAAAAAAAAAAAAAATAGATTACAGTTTATTGATTTCATGCTTTTTCAGCACCTACACCAACACCAGCATGCAGTGTGTAAATGGTAATACACAAACTGCAAATGAAACACAACCATTCCAGAGGAAAATTTAGGCTTGGCTGAGTGTTAGTGTGAGTGTGAGTATGTGTGTGTGTGAGTGTGTGTGTGAGTGTGAGTGTGAGTGTGAGTGTGAGTGTGAGTGTGAGCGTGAGTGTGAGTGTGAGTGTGAGTGTGAGTGTGAGTGTGAGTATGAGTATGAGTATGAGTATGAGTATGAGTGTGAGTGTGAGTGTGAGTGTGAGTGTGAGTGTGAGTGAGAGTGAGAGTTTGAGTTTGTGTTTGTGTTTGTGTTCATGTCCATGTCCATGTCTGTTTTTGTGTATTTGTGTGTTTGTGTATTTGCTTATATGTGTATGCATTTGTATATTTCTGTGTGCATACTTGTATACTGATACTGTACATATACAGAGAGTATGTGTGTACCTGTATATACTGTATATACATACTGTACACATACGTACATATATGCACATAAGACCTCAGGGAAACACTTAGGTAAAATTAGAAGGGGTTGCAAGCATTCCTAAGATTGCAACCTTGGTTATAGTACATTAATCGCATACATCCTAACTACTTAATGCCTGTTTAGGTTAAAGGGCATTCTCTAAGACCATCACCATATCGATCAGTGGTTAGTAGACTGTGCCAAGCACATGAACAGTTACATATACTCCTTGCATCTGCTGCTGGATATCTTGCCTCAGACATGGTTCTTAGTGTTTTTTTTTAGTTTTTTTAGTTCTTTTTTTTTTCTTTCTTTCTTTTTTAAGTTGGCATCTAAACAAGTGAAGTAATTACAGCATACATACTGGCATTGAGCATAGGACTCTCTGAGAGCAGGAGGAGGCTACACCATGTGTTGTCAAGGTTACTACCAGCAGATGAAGCTACTCAAGGGACCACTTACAGTATCCTTGTCCAGGTTACATATCTTGGTTTGAATGAGATAGTCCAGGAGCCAATCCACTGGTTTGTCATTATAGAACATGATGAAAAATTGTACCAGGTACGGCAGTTGTACACACTTGAACATTTTGCCTGTGGATCGCCATTAGTGGTTATTCAAAGTCGGCAGTGGTTTCCTCTTTCTCAAAAAGAACACCTTTAAAAATGGTCCCTAAGTCACACATAACTATGGGTCAATGTTCAGCGTCAACAGAGAGAATCACTTTTTCTGTTCCTAGTATAATAACCTGCCAAGTTCATTCCCATAACATGTGAACATTGAACTTTTCCTTAAAAAAAGGAACATGAAAATAACAAGATTATGAAGATTCAAAAAGAAAATACCCACAAAAAGAAATATATATTTACCTAGATAACTGTAGGAAGATGAATATTATGCTTGAATAAAAGTCTATCAAGTAATACATTTGTTCTATGAAACATATATAAGAGGATGGATGGATGGATGGATGGATGGATGGATGGATGGATGGATGAATGGATGGATGGTTGGATGGATGGATGGATGGATGGATGGATGGTTGGATGGATGGATAGACAGACAGATAGATAGATAGATAGATAGATGGATGGATGGATAAGTGGGTACGTGAGTACGTGAGTACGTGGGTACGTGGGTACGTGGGTGGGTGGGTGGGTAGGTAGGTAGGTAGGTAGGTAGGTAGGTGGGTAGGTGGGTAGGTGGGTAGGTAGGTAGGTAGGTAGGTAGGTAGGTAGGTAGGTAGGTAGGTAGGTGGGTAGGTAGGTAGGT
>BOPN01000266.1:100000-102500 GCA_017312705.2 Penaeus japonicus
TTCCTCCCCACCCTCCTTTCCTCCCTCTCTCTCCTCCCTTCCTTACTCCCCTCCCTCCTCCCTCCTCTTTCTTTCCCCTCCCTCCCTTCTTCCCTCCCTCCTTTCCTCCCTCTCTCGTCCTCCCCTCCTTTTCCTCCCTCCTCTACCGTCCTCCCTCCCCCCCTCCTCCCCTCCTTCCTCTTTTCCTCCCTCTCGTCCTCCCTCCCTCCCTCCTTTCCTCCCTCCTTCCCTTCCTCCCCCTTTTCCTCCATCCCTCCTTTCCTCCCTTCCTCCTTTCCTCCCTCCCTTCCTTCCTCTTTTCCTCCCTCCCTCCCTTCCTCCTTCCTTTCCTCCCCCCCTCCCTCCCTCCCTCCCTCCCTCCCTCCTTTCCTCCCTCTCGTCTTCCCTCCCTTCCTCCTTTCACTCCCTCTCATCCTCCCTCCCCTTCCCTTACTCCTCCCTCCCTCTCCCTCCTCTTTCTTTCCCTCCTCCTTCTTCCCTCCCTCCCCTTAACCTCTCGTCCTCCCTTCTTCCTTCCTTTCCTCCCTCCCTCCCTCCCTTCCCTTCCTCCCTCCTTTCCTCCCTCCCTCCCTTCCTCCCTTCCTCCTTCCCTCCCTCCCCTCTCTTCCTCCTTTCCCCCAACTCCCTCCCCTTTCCCTCTCCTTCCTTCCTCTTTCCTCCCTCCCTCCCTCCCTCCCTCCCTCCTTTCCTCCCTCCTTCCCTTCCTCCTTTCCTCCCTCCCTCCTTTCCTCCCTTCCTCTTTTCCTCCCTCCCTCCCTTCCTCCTTTCCCAACTCCCTCCTTTCCTCTCTCCCTTCCTTCCTCTTTTCCTCCCTCCCTCCCTCCCTCCCCTCCCTCTTTTCCTCCCCCCTCCCTCCTTTCCTCCCTCTCGTCTTCCCTCCCTTCCTCCTTTCCTCCCTCTCATCCTCCCTCCCTTCCTTCCTCCCTCCCTCCCTCCCTCCCTCCTCTTTCTTTCCCTCCCTACATCACCCCCCCTCCCTCCTTTTCCTCCCCCTCCTTTTCCTCCCCTCCCTTCCTCTTTTCCTCCCCTCCTTTCCTCTCTCCCTTCCTTCCTCTTTTCCTCCCTCCCTCCCTCCCTCCCTCCTCCTTCCCTCCCCTCCCTCCCCTTCCTTCCTCTTTTCCTCCCCTCCCTCCCTCCTTCCCCTCCCTCCCTCCCTCCCCTCCCTCCCTTCCTCCCCCTTTCCTCCTTTCCTCCTCCCTCCCTTCCTCCCTTTCCCCCCCCCTCCTCCCCGTCCTCCTTTCCTCCCCTCCCGTCCTCCCTCCCTCCCTCCTTCTCCCTCCCTCCCTCCCTCCCTTCCTCCCTTTCCTCCTCCCTCCCTTTCCCCCTCCTCCTCTTTCCTCCTTCTAGTTGTCCTCCCCTCCCTCCTTTCTCTCTCTCGTCCTCCCCTCCCTCCCCTCCCTTTCTTTCCGCCTCCCTCCCTTCCTCCCTCCCTCCCTTCCTCCTTTCCTCCCTCCCTCCCTCCTTTCCTCCCTCCCTCCCTTCCTCTTTTCCTCCCCTTATCTCCCCTTCCTTCTTCCCTCCCTCCTTTCCTCCTTCCTTGTCCTCCCCTCCCCTCCTTTCCTCTCTCTCTCCTCCCTCCCTCCCTCCCTCCTTTCCTCCTCCTCCTCCTCCTCCTCCTTCCCTCCCTCCCCTCCCTCCCTCCCTCCCCTCCTTCCCTCCCTCCCCTCCTTCCTTCCCTCCCTCCCCTTCCTCCTTCCCTTTTCCTCCCTCCCCTCCCCCCCCTCCTTTCCTCCCTCCCTCCCTTCCTCCTTTCCTCCCTCCCTCCCTTCCTCCCTTTCTCCCTCCCTCCCTTCCTCCCTTCCTCCCTTCCCCCCTTCCCCTTCCTCCTTTCCCTCCCCCTCCCTCACGTCCTCCTTTCCTCCCTCCCTCCCGTCCTCCCTCCCTTCCTCCCTCCCTTCCTCCCTCCCCTCCCTCCCTCCTTTCCCCCTCCCTCCCTCCCTCCCTCTCTCCCTTCCTTCTTCCTTCCCTCCCTTCTTTCCTCCCCTTCCTATTGTCCTCCTCCCTCCTTTCACTCTCTCTCGTCCTCACTCCCCTCCCTCCTTTTCTTTCCTTCTCCCCCTCCTTTATACCCTACACTTCCTCCCTTTCCTCCCTCCCTCACCCTCCCTTTCCTCCCTCTCCTCCCTTCCTCTTTTCCTCCTTATCTCCCTCCTTCTTCCCTCCCTCCTCCTTTCCTCCCTTCCTATTGTCCTCCCTCCCTCCTTTCCTCTCTCTCGTCCTCCCTCCCTCCCTCCCTCCCTCCCTTCCTCCTTCCCTCCCTCCCTTCCTTCCTCCCTCCCTCTCTCCCTTCCTCTTTTCCTCCCTCCTCCTTTCCTCCTTCCCTCTTTCTCCCTCCATCCCTCCCTCCCTTCCTCCTTTCCTCCCTCCCTCCCTTCCTCCTTTCCTCCCCTCCTCCACTTTCCTCCCTCCCTCCCTTCCTCCTTCCCTCCCTCCCTCCCTCCTCCTTTCCCCCTCCCTCACCTTTCCTCCCTCTTTCTCTCCCTTCCTTCTTCCTTCCCTC
>BOPN01000266.1:110000-112500 GCA_017312705.2 Penaeus japonicus
CGTGTACGTGTACGTGTACGTGTACGTGTACGTGTACGTGTGCGTGTGCCTGTGCGTGCGCGTGCGCGAGAGAGAGAGAGAGAGAAAGAGAAAGAGAAAGAGAAAGAGAAAGAGAAAGAGAAAGAAAAAGAGGAAGAGAAAAAAAAAGAAAATGAGAGAGAAAGAGAAAGAAAAAAGAAAAAGAGAGGGAACGTTAAAAGAAAAAAAAACAGAGACAGAGAGCGAAAGAGAGAACAAAAAAAAGATAAGAGACAGACAGAAAGACCGAAAAAACGGAGAAGACACATGAGAGAGAGAAAAAAAGCCAAAATTCTTACTAAACAAGACAAGACGAAGAACCCGAAGTAGATCCGTCGAGTCGCGAGTCGAGTCGCAGGATGTACTCGACCCACTCGACCTGTCACCCGAGGGATCGGACTCTACAGAATACGCTCAACCTTTAAAAAAAAAAATACTCGACCCGCTCGCCGCGTTTTCGTCAGTCGAGGTATTTTTGCCTCCCTTTTAAAATAGCCGACGCTCACAAACTTCGATTCACTCAAAGTTTAATATTCCTAAACTATTTACTCCCAACGCAAGCTCTAAGAATGGTTCAAATGCCTAAACCTGAATCGCAAAAAAAAAAGTTTATCTTCTAAAGAAAAAAAAAGACGTGGAAGAAAAAAAAAATGGCCACAAAATTAACGGTATAAAATAATTAAGAAAAGACGAAGAATCTCATACCGTCTGAAGAAATAAAAAAAAAGAGAGGAAGAAAGAAAAGGGCCACAAAATTAACGGTATAAATAGAGATTAAGAGAATCAGACGAAGAATCTCATGCCCTGTACTTACTAAGCCATTCAGCGTCTCTCGCATATTCACGAATGTACGAGAACTCACCCGAATCTAGAGTTCATGTCGTATTCCGGTTGCAAATCTGTTAAACATTTTTTTTTTTTATCGTCCTGGACCAAATCTTATCCGAATCTACCAATTTCCAAAATTATGAGCCAAAAAAAAAAGAAAAAAAGGAAATAAAATCCCCATTAGAACAAGGTATGGATGAACTAATAAAATACGATTATGAAACCTTTTCATACAATATTTGCATACGTAGCCAATACCATATCGAGGCAAAATTCTAAACGTTGTACAACTATAACCAAATTCCTCCTCTTCATTACACATCAATGTTTCTTTACGATCTCAACAGAAAACGTATTTGTATCTCGTCAGTCGTTTTCTGGTTGTTGTTGTTTTTTTTCTGTTTTTCTCACTCCCCAACATGTTCTGTGTTGCTTTTGTTTTTGTTTTCTTGTTTTCAACTCCTTTGCATTCGGTAATCGAAGGCGCTGTTTGTATTCTCATTTTTCACAGAAGACCGAAAAAAATCATAATCTAATAGACTTGGTGTCTCATTAGTGGGTTCATCTAATATCCTCATTAAATTACGAAACATAAGCTATATAAACATGTTGGCTGTCTTGCTTAGGTGGGGGTGGGGATGGGGGTGGGGGGGTGGGAGAGGGTGAGGGAAAGGGAGAAGGAGAAAGAGAGGCAGCGGGAGAGGGAGAACGAGATAGAGAGGTGGAGATGGAGAAGGAGAAAGAGAAGGAGAGAGAGGGAGGGAGGGAGAGAGAGAGAGAGAGAGAGAGAGAGAGAGAGAGAGAGAGAGAGAGAGAGAGAGAGAGAGAGAGAGAGAGAGAGAGAGAGTGTGTGTGCGCGCGCGCGCGCGTGTGTGTTTGCGTGGCAAGGAGATAAAAATAGAAAGAAAGAAAAAAAGAAAGAAAGAAAGAAAGAGAGAAAGAGATAAAGAGAGGGAGGAAAGATGGTAATGACGACGATGATGACGAGGGTAAGGCCGGGGCCCTGGTTCAATATCACAAGCCTTAGTGACCGGCGGCAGATCAATTACATGATCAGCCTTCATTGCTCCCTCCCCCCTCCCTTCCCATCTCCCCCTTCCTTTCTATTACCCTCTTCTCCCTTATCCTCTCCTCTCCTTTCCACTTTCCTCCTCTCTTCTACTTCCACTCCCCCCCTTCCTTTCTATTATCCTCTTCTCCCTTATCCTCTCCTCTCTTCTCCTTTCCACTTTCCTCCTCTCTTCTACTTCCCCCCTCCACTTTCCCTTATCCATGTCCCTCTCCTTTCCACTCTCCCTCCTCCCGCTCCTCACCCTACCCCTCCCTCTCCCTTCCTCCCCCTACCCTGACTCCTACTCCCCTAGACTTATCCTCGACCTGACTTATCCCTTTACCCTGATTCACCCCCCCCCCCACGTCGATTCATTTTCGACCTCCCCTGACTTATCTAAGTTTCCTCATCCTAATTCATCCTAACTCATTCTCATTGTTTTACTCATCTTCCCCCTATGGCTCAACTCATCGGTCATGGCTGTCACTTTCTCTGTCTTGTCTTGTCTTTGTTTGTATTTGTCTTTGATATGGCTTGGCTTGGCTTGTCGTGTCTTGTTGTTTTTTCTTTTCTCTCTATTGTCTATTGTCTATTGTCTACTCT
>BOPN01000266.1:127500-130000 GCA_017312705.2 Penaeus japonicus
CCCCTCTCCCTCTCCCTCCCCACCTTTCCACCTCCCTCCTCATTTACCACTTCCCCTCTCCCTCTCCCTCCCCACCTTTCCACCTCCCTCCTATCTTACCACCTCCCCTCTCCCTCTCCCTCCCTCCCCCCCTCCCCACCTTTCCCCCTCCCTCCTCTCTTCCCACCTCCCCTTTCCCTCTACCTCTCCCTCCCCACCTTTCCACCTCCCCTTTCCCTCTACCTCTCCCTCTCCCTCTCCCTCTCCCTCTCCCTCTCCTTCTCCCTCCCCACCTTTCCACCTCCCCTCTCCATCTCCCTCTCCCTCTCCCTCCCCCTCCCCACCTTTCCACCTCCCTTTTCCATCTCCCTCTCCCTCTCCCTCCCCCTCCCCACCTTTCCACCTCCCTCCTATCTTCCCACCTCCCCTCTCCCTCTCCCTCCCTCCCCCCCTCCCCACCTTTCCCCCTCCCTCCTCTCTTCCCACCTCCCCTCTCCCTCTCCATCTCCCTCCCTACCTTTCCACCTCCCCTTTCCCTCTCCCTCTCCCTCCCCACCTTTCCACCTCCCCTCTCCCTCTCCCTCCCCACCTTTCCACCTCCCTCCTCATTTACCACTTCCCCTCTCCCTCTCCCTCTCCCTCCCCACCTTTCCACCTCCCTCCTCTCTTACCACCTCCCCTCTCCCTCTCCCTCCCTCCCCCCTCCCCACCTTTCCCCCTCCCTCCTCCTTCCCACCTCCCCTCTCCCTCTCCATCTCCTCCCCACCTTCCACCTCCCCTTTCCCCTCTCCCTCCCCACCTTTCCACCTCCCCTCCCTCTCCCTCCCCACCTTTCCACCTCCCCTCTCCCTCTCCCTCCCCACCTTTCCACCTCCCTCCTCTCTTACCACCTCCCCTCTCCCTCCCCCTCCCCCCCCCCCCCCCCTCCCCACCTTTCCACCTCCCTCCTCTCTTACCACCTCACCTCCCCTCTCCCTCTCCCTCTCCCTCTCCCTCCCTCCCCACCTTTCCCCCTTCCCCTCCCTCTCCCTCCCCATATTCCTCGAGGCAGTCGCGTGACATTTTTATTCATGACATATTTATACACAATTTTCAGAAAAAAAAGAAAGGAATGAATGACAATGAATAATTGCGGAACACAAGGCATGTATTTTGTAATTGCATACCTTGCCTTCGTGTTGTGATTTGCATTAATGATATCCTGGTATTGCATTTTTTTGTTTATATGTATACTTCCGGATGTGCAGTGTCCTTTTCTTTCTTTTCTTTGTTCTTTTTCTTCTTCCCTTTTTTCTTTTTCTTAATATCTGTCTTCTTCTTCTTCTCATTGTTTCTTCTTTTCTTCTCCAATTTCCAAGGAAGGAAGGAGGAAAGAAGGAAGGAGGAGGAGAAGGAGAGGAAGACAAAAGGAACGGGTAGAAGAGGAGAACCAAAGAGAGAAAAAAAGAAGGAAGACCGAGGTAAAATAATACTACTAATAATAATGACTAAAATAAAGATAAAAATACTGATAATGATGATGATGATGATAATGATAATGATAATAATAATAACAATAATAATAATAATAACAATAATAATAATAATAACAATAATAATAATAACAACACCAACAATAACAATAACAATAAAAAATAAAACAACGACAATCCTTGAAAATCCTTAAGGAGAAAAGCAAAGCGAAATCCGCCGTGTCTCCTTCGCCCCCATGACGTATGCCCCAGACAGGCCCCTCCTCCTCCTCCCCCACGCCCACCCCTACCCCCACGCCCACCCCCTCCTCCGCGTGTGTGTGTGTATATCCTCCTTATCGGAAGCCTGCAGGAGAAATTTGTCGCGGGCGGTGCTGACGTGCCCACACTCTTCTTCTTCTTCTTCTCTTCTTCTTCTTTTTCTTCTCTTCTTCCTCTTTTTCTACGTCGTCTTCGTTTTTTTCGTTTTTTTCTTCTTCTTTTTTCTTTTTTTTCTTCTCCTCCTTCTTCCTCTTTTTGTTCTTCTTCCTATTTTTCTACGTCGTCTTCGTATTCTTCTTCTTTATTTTCATTTGTATTTTTCTTCTTCTTCTTCTCCTTCTTCTTCCTCTCCTTCTTCTTCTTCCTTTCCTTTTTTTTTCCTTTCCTTGGTGTCTGTCATCGTTGTATCCCTCTTCTTCCTCTCCACCCTCTTTTCCTCTTTTCCCTTCTTCTACACCACCTTTTCTTCTTCTCCCCTCTCTTCCACTCTTTCTTCACTCCCATCCTTTTTCCCTCCCTTTCATCTTTCCATCCTTTCTCCATCCTTTACCCTTCCCTTCCTTCCTTCCTTCCTTCCTTCCTTCCTTCCTTCCTTCCTTCCTTCTTCCTTCCTCCCCTCCCCTGTTGACATCCGCCCCTCCCCCCATATTTCCAAGGGCAAATCGGCCATGAAAATGAAAATATATATTTTTAAAAAGCTTAAGAGGAGGAGGAGGAGAGTGTGGGTGAGTGAATGAGTGTGTGTGTGTGTCTGTGTGTGTATATGTGTGTGTATGTGTGTGTGAGTG
>BOPN01000266.1:135000-145000 GCA_017312705.2 Penaeus japonicus
ATGACGACGGAAGGAAGGAGGGAAGGAAGGAGGGAAGGAAGGAAGGAGGGCAAGAAGGATGGATGGAAGGAAGGAAGGAAGGAAGGAAGGAAGGAGGGCAAGAAGGATGGATGGAAGGAAGGGAGGGAGGAAGGAATGGAGGAAGGAAGGAGGGAGAGAAGGAAAGAAGGAGGGAAGGAAGGAAGGAAGGGAGGAAGGAAGGAGGGAGAGAAGGAAAGAAGGAGGGAGGAAAGGAAAGAAGGAGGGAGGGAAGGAAGGAAGGGAGGAAGGAAGGGAGAATAAAGACGTGTGGAGGAGGAAGAACGTTGCTTGCGTGCATGAAAGCAAAGCCAGGCAAGCATATACTCGCCATAAAAAGATAATTACTGTCCATCTGACTGCCTACCCACTGCCTGCGCCATCTACCCCCTCCCACCCACTACACTACAATTTTACTACCCACTACCCACTACCACCCACACACCATCCACATCACCACCCAATTCTATCACCCACCCCCACTTCCTTCCCCTCCCCACACCTACCACCCACCTACCAACTACCCCTCACCACTAACCCCTCACTCTCACACCCACCTACCTCCTTATAACCCACTACCCACTACAAGATACCTCATAACCCACCACCCACAACACACCAACCACTATCCCAACCACCCACACCGCCTCAACCCCCAGCACCTAGTACCTACCTCCCACCACCCACACCGCCTCAACCCCCAGCACCCATCCTTCACTCTCACCCCGATCACCTACCCCTCACCCCCTCCCCCACCACCCACTACCTTTCCACCATCTCTACCCCAAACCCTTACCCCACCACCTATCCCCCATCTCTACCCACCACCCCTCACTCAGTCTCCACCCCTTCCCCGCCTACCCCTTACCCCTTACCCCTCACCCCAACCCTTTACCCCTTACCCCTTACCCTCACCCCTCACCCCTTGCCCAACACCCCTTACCCTCCACCCCTCACCCCCTACCCCCCATCCCTATCCCCCCAACCCGCCACAGGGCAGAAGAGCGGACGGGCGTTTTGTTGCGAGAAAAGTTTCCCCGGAAAAGAGAGATAACCTTTTAATACGCGGACGAGGGCGGTCGGCGCCTCGCGTGTTTTCGGTTTCAGAAAAGAAAAAAGAAATATATATGAAATAGAAAAAGAAAAAAACAAATAAAATAAAATAAAACAATAAATATAGGTAAGAAAAAAAAAGGAAACAAAACAATGAAGCAAATTTTGTATCTTAAAATATCTTTATAAACAACAATAATGATGATTAATACAATGAGCATAAAAATAAAGGTGTATCTATAAACGAAAAAGTTTATCTTGAGGGGAAAAAAGACACGTAAAATCGTTCATAAAAGAGGAATTCCCTCCAGTTTTGAGGTCGAAGGGTGGGTGGTAGACGAGGGGAGAGGGGGGGAGGGGGAGGAGGAGGAGGAGGAGGAGGAGGAGGAGGAGGAGGAGGAGGAGGAGGAAGGAGGAGGAGGAGGAGGAGGAAGAGGAAGAGGAAGAGGAGGAGGAGGAGGAGGAGGAGGAGAACGAAGAGGAGGAGGAGGAGGAGAACGAGGAGGAGGAGGAGGAGAACGAGGAGGAGGAGGAGGAGGAGGAGGAAGAAGAGGAAGAGAACGAGGAGGAAGAGGAAGAGGAGACCGAAGAGAAGGAGGAGAACGAAGAGGAGGAGGAGGACGAAGAAGAGGAGGAGGACGAAGAAAAGGAGGTGGAGGAGGAGGAGGAGGAGGAGAAACAACAACAAGAGGAGAAAGAAGGGGCGAAGGAGGTGGAGAGTATGAGAGAGAGAGTAGAGAGAGGAGGGAGAGTAGGAGAGAGAGGAAAGAAGGAAGGGAAGGAGAGAAAGAGAGAGGAACAAAGTATGACTAAAGCACCGATCGCGTGTTGTCTCCCCTCACTTGATGATACATAAATGAATAGACACTAAACCCTGTACTCCGACTATGCATCAACACGAGATACATGCAGTATACATGCAGTGTTCAAGTCAGTGTGCGGACTTGTACCTTTCACATATATCCCTAACATGAGAGTGCATAAATAACGAAAATAAAAGAAAAACAAGTGTTCAGTAGACGTTTAGTGGTGCGGTATGTCTCTGTCTCTCTCTGTCTCTCTCTATCTCTCTCTCTCTCTCTCTCTATCTCTATCTCTATCCCTATCCCTATCCCTCTTCATCTTCCTCTCCCTCTTTCTACCTCTCTCTCTCTCTCCCTCTCTCTATCTCTATCTCTATCTCTATCTCTATCTCTATCTCTATCTCTATCTCTATCTCTATCTCTATCTCTATCTCTATCTCTATCTCTATCTCTATCTCTCTTTCTCTCAAGCTCTTTTATACACGCTTGTTTACCAACACTAATACAACAATTTGTATTGATGTAGGAGAAAAAAACTATGCACTGAAAATCAATCATATATCATTAAAAATATATATATATCTATATATATACTGAAACACGTAACACTAAGTACATGCAGACGTCAGTAACATGTGTTGTTTATATGCAGGTAACAGATGTGAACGACTGGCGGTGAGGTTCATTGTAATGATGTTGGTACTGGTGGTGGTGGTGGTGATGGTGATGATGATGATGTTGGTACTGGTGGTGGCGGTGATAATGTGATGATGATGATGATGGTGATGATGTGATGATTATGATGGTGGTGGTGGTGATGGTGATGATGATGGTGGTGGTGGTGATGATGATGGTGGTAATGGTGATGATGATGGTGGTGGTGGTGGTGATGATGATGGTGGTGATGGTGATGATGATGGTGAGGATGATGATTATGATGATGATGATGATTATGACGATGATGATGGTGGTGGTGGTGATGATGATATTACTAAGACAAATAACAAATCAATAGCAACAATCATTGTCATTATCATTACATTAACAATAACAATAACAATAATAATAATAACGATAATAACAATATTAATAAAAATACCAAGTAGGTAAAAGATTATAATATAGCTCCGTACGTATGGACACTCATGGATCATTTAATAACCAATAAACACTTTCAAAAAATTATACAAAATAAAGTAAACAGAGATTGCAAACAAATTGCAAACCAATTAAAAAACAAAACAACCTGACTTAGCACCTCTGCCTAGCGCAATAAGATAAAACCTCACACAAACATCTTTCTGTTTGTCAAAACACTATTGGCAACTTAATGAGGCCGACAAACTATGAAAAACGTAAGCACGTACACCAAAGAATTTACAGTAGATCTACCCAGTATATACACATACACAAATATATACATACATGTGTGCAGACACACACACACACACACACACACACAAACACACACACACACACATACACACGCACGCGCGCGCGCGCACGTATCTACACACCCACATGCACGCACACGCACGCACAAGCAAATAAACGCTTTCTTCAAAACTATTACAGTGATGCCAAATCCAATTAAACCAAAATAAAAGAAATAATGCAAGTCTGATCACGATCCACAGATGCAAGTTACCTCATTCCACAGCTGTTCTCGCAAATAACTTTATCCTCACAGCTGTTATTCACACCCTGAGCTTCCCTTTCACAAATGTTTCAGCAAACTCTCGCAAACTGTGCCGGAGTTCAGACCACATCCGTTCTGGGCTGTGTGTCCAACCCGCCACCTTAATCTACCAAATGCTAACGCGGAATGTAAAGGGAGGGGAGGGGAGGGGAGGGGAGGGGAGGGGAGGGGAGGTGAGGTGAGGGGAGGGGGGACGAAGAGGAGATGAAGAGGAAAAGAGAGAGGGATAGGGAGAGGGAGAACAGGAAGAGAGGAGGGGAGGGGAGGAGGGACGAAGAGGAGATGAAGAGGGAAAGGGATAGGGAGAGGGAGAGGGAGAACAGGAAGAGAGGAGGGGAGGGGAGGGGGGACGAAGAGGAGATGAAGAGGGAAAGAGAGAGGGATAGGGAGAAGGAGAACAGGAAGAGAGGAGGGGAGGGGGGACGAAGAGGAGATGAAGAGGGAAAGGGATAGGGATAGGGAGAAGGAGAATAGGAAGAGAGGAGGGGAGGGGAGGGGAAGGGGGACGAAGAGGAGATGAAGAGGGAAAGGGAGAGGGATAGGGAGAGGGAGAATAGGGAGAGGGAGAATAGGGAGAGAGGAGGGAAAGGGAGAGGGAGAGGGAGAGAGAGAATGGGAAGAGAGGAGAGGGAGGGAGATGGTGTGGGGGTTGGGATGGGGGGAGACGGAGAGAAGAGGAGGAGGAGAAGAAGGAGAGATGAGGAGGAGACGGAGACGGAGAGAGAGAAGAAGAAGGAGAGATGGGGAGGAGACAGAGAAGGGAGAGAGAGGAGATAAATAATGAAGAGGAAGAGAGAAGGGTACAAAGAGAAGAAGAAAGCAGAGGAAAGGAAAGAGAAGTGAGTCCTCCGTTTCCCTTCCCTCTCCCTCTCCCGCTCCCGCTCCCGCTCCCTCTCCCGCTCCCTCTCCCTCTCCCCGTTCCACTCTGTCCTTCTCCCTTCCGTTCCCTCTTCAGCCAGTGCCAAAGCCAATATAGGTTAGCTAGAGTGACGTCACCATCACACTACATGACCGGATATAATGTTGTCACTCGTCCAAGAAGGAAAATAAATCAAGACAATTATTGACCCTCTCCCCCCCTCCTCCTCCCTCTCCCCACCTTAATGCATGTAGGGAGTGATGTGTATATATAAACTGTAAATAAATCGGAGACTACATTTCATGCTTACCACATTCTCATGCGCACATGGTAAATACACGGCACACACACACACACACACACACACACACACACACACACACACACACACACACACACACACACACACACACACACACACACAAAAGCCACACGCAGCCACACGAAAAAAAAACACACACACAACACTACTAACAACAGTAAACACAAGAAAAATACTCAACCAAAACAAACCACACAAACACCAAACAGACAACACACACAAACAGTAAACACAACCACAAGAAAAAAACTCAACCAAACAACAAACAACAAAAACCACACACAAACAGTAACCAAAACCACAGGAAAAAAACAACAACCAAACAACACATACACCAAACAGACAACACACAGTAAACACAACCACAAGAAAAAAAAACTCAACCAAACAACAAACAACACACAAACACAAAAAAACTCAACCAAACAACAAACACAAACAAAACACAAACACCGCACAAACACACTAATCCATCCAGCATTCACCACGGCCAAATAGCCGCTTCAATGACAGGTAATTCCCCCTATAGGAAGGCTTCAAACCCATCACGCATTTAATACGAAGAGGCGGGTCGCAAGGCTCAGCTGAGTTAATTGGCCAAACCATAAGACTGCCTTTTCATCATAATTAATTAGCGAACCCACAGGGCGCTCATTAGCTAATTAACTACAAAATGGAGAATTAAAAAAAAACACTGGTGGTTATCGTAATTATGGGGGTATTGATGACTGCATTATATTGTTTTTGTGTTTTTGTGCATGGTTTGTGGGAAAGGTTTTTTTTCGAATGAGATTAAATGAATAAAGAAAAAAGAAAAATGAGAATGAGTAAAGAATGAAAGCATACAGTAGTTGCAAAAAGACGATGATCAACACTGCATAAATGATCAACAACTCCCCTCCACCGCCATCATTGCAATCCTTTGAAAATCGATTTAATGCATATTAGATAAAGAAAAAAAAAAAATTATATATATATATATATATATATATATATCTTCATCATACATAAATTAATTGCCGAAAGCATTAGTGAACTTAAGACGTGGTTCCTATCTTGGGACTCACCATGAAGGTCAACCGTAGGAGAAACAGGGCGCTGATTGGTCCGAAGGGGAACCAATCACAAGGCAGGAGGAATGGAGAGGGATAAAAGGAAAGGGAAGAGGGGAGAGGTATTAGTAACAGTAGTAGATGGATGGAAGGAGAAAGAAAGGAAGGAAGGAAGGAAGGAAGGGAGGGAGGGAGGGAGAGGGGGAGAGAGAGATTAATTTGATTTTGATAAGTTTATTCATACTATATACAGTGTATACACATGAAGAGAGAGAGAGAGAGAGGGAGAGGGGGGGGGGAGGGAGGGAGAGAGAGAGAGAGAGAGAGAGAGAGAGAGAGAGAGAGAGAGAGAGAGAGAGAGAGAGAGAGAGAGAGACAGAGAGAGAGAGAGAGATAGACGCCACTCGTAATTATCAACACTCGAACACCCTTATTGCAAAGTCTAGAGATAGATCACAGAGTCAAGCTCCTTTCCAAACCGATTAAAATCATAAACAAAAAGGAATATGCAGAGTGCGTGTATGTTCTTATGCTCACAAAATAACGTCCATCTCCCGAGAAAGTCCACAAATTGAAACATCAATATGGGCTAAACGAAGCTTGTCCCTTGGAATTTTCTCCTGTGTACGGTGCTGTATATTATAGACCCGGGTTCTGTTATATTTATCGTAAAGGTGAAAAAAAAAACTGGATTTCCTAAAAGCATCTTATAACTTTGTCTTTATTATTGTTGTCATTACTATCATTATCTATTTTTGCAATTGGTGCTTTTGTTATTTTTATTATAATTACTAACATTATGGTGAAACTTCTTATGATCATTATCACATTATCACCTTAAAAAAAAAAAAAAAAAAAAAAAAAAAAAGTCCCCCAAATTGTTACGTGCAGTGACACTGATCACGTGACTAACTGGCCAAGATTCCCTCCAGCGACTGACAACCGTCTGCAATAAAATCATCAAAAATATCAGAGTCCCCCATCCAATCTTAACCAGCCACCTTCCGTTTTCTCCCACACCGACATTTGTAGGAATCACGCAAACTAGGTGCAATCTCTCCACGCCCATTCCATCTTCTTACCCCAATAATAAAATGAAGAAAATGATCTGTAACGATTGAATTCAATTCCCCACAAGTGTTTATGTCCGATCGTCGATGCGTTACCATTGCAAAATCAAACGTTTACGATATCTATTTAAAGGAACAGGGGCTCGCTGAGTAAAGATCAAAGAAAAATGCATTTGAATAAAATATAAATCTTCTTTACTTCAAATAATCAGAGCGACTTTCAATATTTGCTCTTAGAAGACATTCTTTCCTTCTTTTCCCTCTTTCTCTCTTTCTCTTCCTTTTCCCATCTCTCCTCTCCCTTCCCCTCTCTTACCTCTTCCCCTTCCCCTCTCTCTTGCCTCTCTCCCTTCCCCTCTTTCATACCTCCACCCCTTCCCCTCTCTCCTCTCTCATGCCTCCACCCCTTCCCCTCTCTCCTGCCCCCCCCCCCCTTCCCCTTCACCTTCCATCTACCACACTCGTCACACAGACCCGACACACACGGATACACAGACACCGACATACACATAAACCAGAACTGACAAGCACACGCACGACATACATTCAAACTCACACACCCGACGCACACACACATCCGACGCACACCGACAGTCCGACACCCGACACCGCGACACACTCCCAGCCCCGCATCTGCCGGCCTTCGTCACGTCCAGTGTGCATAGCCGGCGAGCGTCCGCTGCACCGCCATCGCAAATAAAAATGCGATGTAACACAATGCAAAACAAAGACAAACAATTTTTTTTTTCTTTGCATAGGAAGGGGAAATATTCAGAGAGAAAAGAAAAAAAAAAAAGATTTTCCCCTTTACCAATTTTTTTTTTTTAACTTTGCTTTCTCCATCTCCTCCTCCTCCTCCTCTTCTGCTCCTCTTCTCTACTTCTCTTCTCCTTCTCCTTCTCCCTTTTTTTGTTTTCCTTCTCATTTTCCTTCAAAATGGTAAAGGGGAATATAGGAAGTTCCGTAGAGTGAAGGAGACAGCTGGGATACAGTGGGGGTGGGAATATGAAGGAGGAGGAGGAGGAGGAGGAGGAGGAGGAGGAGGAGGAGGAGGAAAGAGGAGGAGGTTAAGATGGAGGTGGGGAAGGAGGAGGAGGAGATGGAAGAGGAGAAGCTGGAGAAGAGAGAGAGAGAGAGAGAGAGAGAGAGAGAGAGAGAGAGAGAGAGAGAGAGAGAGAGAGAGAGAGAGAGAGAGAGCAAGAGAAAGAAAGAGAAATAAAAAGAACAAGAGCAAGAGGAGAGAGATTAAAAAAAGAAAGAAAGAAAAAACAGAGAAAGAGAGAGAGAGAGAGAGAGAGAGAGAGAGAGAGAGAGAGAGAGAGAGAGAGAGAGAGAGAGAGAGAGAGAGAGAGAGAGAGAGAGAGAGAGAGAGAGAGAGAGAGAGAGAGAGAGAGAGAGAGAGAGAGAGAGAGAGAGAGAGAGAGAGAGAGAGAGAGAGCAAGGGAAAGAAAGAGAAAGAAAGAGAAATAAAAACAACAACAGCAAGAGGAGAGAGATTAAAAAAGAAAGAAAGAAAAAAACAGAGAGAGAGAGAGAGAGAGAGAGAGAGAGAGAGAGAGAGAGAGAGAGAGAGAGAGAGAGAGAGAGAGAGAGAGAGAATGAAAGAGAGAGAGAGGGGGATGCGGATGTGATATTTTTACCAACACCTTTGAGGGGCGTCTTTCTCTCCCTGTCGCCTGGCCTCGGCGTGAATGATAATAATAGTCAACAGTGAGATATTGCCCAGGGGAGTGAAAGCATGTGGGAATAAAAGCAAGGTAACAACGTACCTAGCAATGAAAAAGGGAGCCATACATAAAAGAAAGCAAAAAAAAACTAGATTTGAAAATATAAATACAGCAATAAATAGTAAACAAATAATAACAATAATTTTCCGTTACAGAAAATACAGCTTTTCATAAAATTGTAGAGCCACAGACTATACACATTACGTAATAACCTAAAGGCAATTGTAACAGGAAGTTCTAACTGGCACAAAGGCAGGTGAACATGTACATAAATTTGCATTAAAAATCTCAGTGTGCACATGTGTGCATAACTACATACTCAGATGTCTAAATACCCATAATCAACACCAAGAGAGAGAGAGAGAGAGAGAGAGAGAGAGAGAGAGAAAGAAAGAGAGAAAGAGAGAGAGAATGGATGAATGGAAGAGAGAAAGAGCAAACGAAGACGTGAAGACAGACAAAGAGCGAGAGCCCAAGAAGAAACCAGCTGCCTTTTCTCAGGACCAGAAATAAAAGCCAAACTTTGTGCCAGATCAATGATCGAAGTTTAGGCGAGAGCGAGAGAGAGAGAGAGAGAGATAGAGAGAGGGAGAAAAAAAAAAAAGAGAGAGAGAGAGAGAGAGAGAGAGAGAGAGAGAGAGAGAGAGAGAGAGAGAGAGAGAGAGAGAGAGAGAGAGAGAGAGAGAGAGAGAGAGAGAGAGAGAGAGAGAGATGTGAGAGAGAGAGAGAGAGAGAGAGAGAGAGAGAGAGAGAGAGAGAGAGAGAGAGAGAGAGAGAGAGAGAGAGAGAGAGAGAGAGAGAGAGAGAGAGAGAGAGAGAGAGAGAGAGAGAGAGAGAGAGAGAGAGAGAGAGAGAGAGAGAGAGAGAGAGAGAGAGAGAGAGAGAGAGAGAGAGAGAGAGAGAGAGAGAGAGAGAGAGAAAGAAAGAGAGAGAAAGAAAGAAAGAAAGAAAGAAAGAGAGAGAGAGAAAGAAAGAAAGAAAGAGAGAGAGAGAGAGAAAAAAAAAGAGAGCCATCACGCTAACCAGGTCACACAATCACCTGACCGACCACAGACAAACAAGGTCACAAGGTCACCTTCCCTACAAACATGATACCATGCATCCTCGCGCCATCAACGGCACTCTATGTGATTCATCGCAAACATGTGTTCATTATCTAGCTTGCACTATCACATTCAGAGGCACCGTATCAGTTTCCGGGCCCACACTCTCCCCTCGAGATAGTCGCGACGTTAGAGGAGATCGCGAAACCCAAAGTCAGTATCGCACTGTAATTATGCACAACACTGTGTGTATGTCTGTGTGTGTCTGATACAGACACACACACACACACACACACACACACACACACACACACACACACACACACACACACACACAGTGAGATACAGAGAGAG
>BOPN01000266.1:152500-155000 GCA_017312705.2 Penaeus japonicus
ATGGAGGAGAAAGTGAATGAAAATGAGAATAAAGGAAATGAAAAGTGAGAATAAAGGAAGGGAGAGCGAACGCCAAGACTCGGCGGCGTAAGACCAACAACCTTCCGAGATCCGACGGACGAAAAGGAGTCCACTTTTAAGCGTGTAACAAGATGCAGGAAGTTGGGGTTCCTCTCATCTCTCTGCTTCTCCTCTTTCCTTCTCTTCCTTTTCTTTTTCCTCTTCTTCCTCTTTATCTTCTTCTTCTTCTTTTCTCTTCCTCTGTCCTTCCCTGCCTCTCTCTCTCCCTCTCCCTTCTTTTCCCCCTCTTTCCCTCCCTTTCCCCACTCCCTCCCCTTACACACTTTCCCACTCCCATTCCCTATCCCTCCCCTTCCCTCTCCCTCCTTCCCGTTCCCTTCTCCTTCGCCTACTCCCTCCCCTCCCCCCCCTCCCCTCCCCTTCCCCTTCCCCCTCTCCCTCTCCTTCCCCTTCCCCCCCTTCTTCTTCTTTTCTCTTCCCTCCCCTTTCCCTTCCTCTTCCCCTCTCCCACTCCCTCCCCTCCCCTTCCCCCTCTCCCACTCTCTCCCCTCCCCCTTCACCCCTCTCCCACTCCCTCCCCTTCCCCCCCTCTCCCACTACCTCCCTCCCCTCTCTCCCCTCCCCTTCCTTTCCCTCTTCTTCCACTCTCTCCCCTCCCCTTCCCTCTTTTCACCCCTTCCCCACTCCCCCTCCCCATCTCCTCCTCTCCCCTTCCCCTTCATCCCCTCTTTTCCCACTCCCTCCCTTCCCTCTCCCCACTTCCTCCCTTCCTCTCCTCTCCCCTTTTCCCTTCCCCCTCTCCCAATCCTCCCTTCCCCCTTCTCTCAATCCCTCCCTTCCCTCTCCCTCTCCCTCTCCCAACACAACAACTGCTACCCGAGATCGTGCTCCTCAATGCGATCGAAACACCTGCGATGATGCACATTTGAACCAAAGGTAATAGGCAAGATATGCATTTGGCATATACATTATGGCGCACCTAAAAATATACCTTATATACATCCACTCATATGAGAGTTCGAAAATAGTCATTTAGAACATGTGATTTGACACCTGGTGTGTGTGTGTGTGTGTGTGTGTGTGTGTGTGTGTGTGTGTGTGTGTGTGTGTGTGTGTGTGTGTGTGTGTGTGTGTGTGTGTGTGTGTGTGTGTGTGTGTGTGTGTGTGTGTGAATGTGTGTGTGTGTGTGTGTGTGTGTGTGTGTGTGTGTGTGTGTGTGTGTGTGTGTGTGTGTGTGTGTGTGTGTGTGTGTGTGTGTGTGTGTGTGTGTGTGTGTGTGTGTGTGTGTGTTTGTTTGTATATATATATATATATATATATATATATATATATATATATATATATATATGTATGTATGTATATGCATACATACATTTATAATCACAAAAATGAGAAATAAAAAAAATGCAAGAACATCAATCACACCAAAATTGAATATATAATTCACATCGACATAAAAGTCAAATATACATCAAATAAACCTCAGACGGATACATTCGTACAATAAACACAACAAAGAAATCGCATGCATAAACCAATCAACTAGTCACACAGAACATAAATGATTAATAATAAAAATAATAATAATAATAACAAAAAAAAACTGGAATAGGCAAAGCAGATAGCTTACTCACTCGACTCCTCCCCCCTCCCCTTCCCAATGCTCCGTCTCTTTTTCTTTTTCTTCCTCTTCCTCTTCCTCTTCCTCTTCTCTTTCTCTCCCCTTTCCAACCCTCTCCTTTACCTCTCTCTCCCACTCCCTCCCTTCCCCTTCTCCCTCACCCCTACTCCCCTCCACCATCAGACTTCGAAATATCTCTCATACACGCAAGTGATGATAGGATAATAGAGCTAATTTCAACAAAACTGCAATCACACCTGATAAGTAGGATTGTAACACATGCAGACCTTTCATCGTGACCCGATATAATAAAAAAGGGAACTATAACGAAATGAAGAGGAAAAAGACGGGAATAAACGTTATAGATTAAATGGGTTTTCTGAATAACGAGGGAATATTGATTTTTTTTAAATGGAATTAATCTAATGCGAGGATGATTAGGGAAAAATATTTAATCAAAAAGATAATAAATACAACAATTATAAAACAATTTTTCTTCTTTCTTTTTTCGTTCTTTCCTTTATCTTTCTTTCTTTTTATTTTTTCTTCCTCGTTGGCCATTCTTTCCTTTCTATTCATTTTTTACATTATTTTTCCGTTCTATTTTCTTCAAAGTTCCTCAAAATAAAAAGAAACAAAACAAACAAACGAACAAAAAAGAGCAGATATGACGAGCTTCGCGACACTTCAAAACAATTTCCAAGTGAAAAATCCATTTCAATTGCTCTTCTCCCCTTCCCGTTCTCATACCCCCCCCCCCACCATCCACACGTCTCCCCTCTTCCTCCTCTGTCTCCCACACCCCTATCCCCCCTACCTGCTCCCCTTCGCCTCCCCTCCTTCCCTCCTCCCTAACTC
>BOPN01000266.1:167500-172500 GCA_017312705.2 Penaeus japonicus
ATTGATACATTTTATTGGGGGGGGGGGGGTATTTATATGTTTATTTGCTTTCTTTTTATTCTTGTTTTGTTGTTTAGACTTTCTATTTTTCTAGATAGTTTGATTTTCTGTGCTTCAAAATACACACATGGCCGGAGAATTATCTGATAAAATTTACAGACTACAGGTTTTGTTTGGCTTTTATTACACTATGTTGTAGCTGGAAATGTTTGATTCAGTCTAGAAAGAGTAGGAAAGAATAGTTTGAAAGACATCCCATTGTAGGCTAGGCTAACACTCCTATTTACTCAAATTTAAAAAAAAAAAAAAAAAAGGCAGCACTTTGCTAGAACATTCTTGATTATTCCACTCATTTACTATAAATATTTGATGCGTAATTTCTCGGATGGGTTATATGCCAAATCGATAGCAAACTGAATTATCACTCCCCGAGGGAACAGGTTAAGCCGGCATTCTAAGCTAAGTTCCACCTCAGTATATGCGTCTCGTTCCTTTTCAAACTCGGAAAAGGTTTCTGTGTTCTTGACAATTTTTCATGAGTGTTGGGAGATGCAATGTACCTGAACTCATAGGACATCTAATACGTACAATTAAAATAGGACTATTTGAATAATTCACTTATCAGACAAATCAGCTAACGAGATCAAGTGCTTAGGACACACCGGAAGTCCAAATACCCTACCCCGTGTGGTCTCATTACGTCTCTGAAACAGGACACGTGGCTTTTTTCCGCATGCTTTTATTGGCTATCATCCTCGTGCTGTGATTGGCTGAAGTCCAAGGTTTTCTTTATTCTAACGGAACGGCAAACAAGGGTAGATTCTAGAATATCATGATATTTTTACTGATTATGAATAAATGCACTCGTCATTTGCTACCTTTTATAGTGAGTGAAGCAATCATACTCCCGTAATAATATTTCTCATTCGTATGATCTGCATAACCTCTTTTAAGCCCTAATTTCTCTACCTGTTGGAAAATTAAGATAGCGTCATCTAGGTAACCGAAAGCATCACCGACTGTCACTTGTTTCCTGGAGTAGCAGAAGAATCCCCGTAGAGTTACAGCCCCGGCCTCAAAATGGCTATGAAATAGTCTACGTACTCTCTACGTTCGCTATCTGCTATTTCTGGGTTGAGGGGCATTCCGGACAAGGCTTAGCCCACCCGCGGATATGTAAAATGAACCCCCGGGTGAAACGGCCCCACTTGGCGCTTTACTGGCCGTTTGCGATATCTTTGGGTATGTCGCTGTAAATAGCAAACTCTTTGTTCTAGAGAAAAGAGACTTGTCATGCTCGCGCTCATGTTATCATCCTTGCTTCGCTCATATGGGGGGGGATTTTTTTTGTCATGTCTTGTCACTAAATCTTCGTGTTTCGTTTCGTGTTAATATCACAATCGCATTAAACAGCAACAACGGAGAAACAATCTTCCTTGTACTGACATAATGATGAGCTTAGTTGATTCTGACGAAAAAAAACAACTGAAATAGCACGGAAGAAATGTGGTGTATATAAATGCTAGTATGTGAATTCCATCTACAATATAAAAGTTTTTATTTCTCCCAGTTCCTGTTTTTAGATCTTTGGTTAAAAAAAAAATACTTGTTATTGCTCCATAAGCGCCAGGTATATTTTGCTTATACCTAGGAAGTACTTTTTAAAAATATATAGTTTTCTTTTTCTTTCTCTTCTTCGTTTCAGACAGCAATATATTCTCTGAAATTCAGCAATTAACATCGACAGGAACACCTATCAAGTTATGAATCTAAATGTTTAAAAAAATAAAAGTCAGCTCAAATTCGATTTCATAAATAACAATGAAAAAATTCAATCAGGGCTTCTTCATCTTCCTCTCCTTCCTCTTCTTTTTCTTCCTCCTTCCTGCCTCTTCCCTCCTCTCTCCTGCCTCATCCCTCTTTTACCATATTTTCCCCCTCCTCTTTTTTCCTCACCTTCACCATCATCCCCTTTTCCCTTTCTCTTTCAAAAAAGTATACATAAATAATAAATAAAACAAACTTTCTCTTTCTCATCCAAAAAAAAGGATAAATTAACAAAAACATAAAACAATTTTCTAAAGTACAACAATTTCTTCCATCTTTGACGATCTTTCCTCGCGATTGCCCCGCCATCTCTCGGCCCCAAGCAATATCTAGCAATAACGTGTCGTTATCTTTTTTACGGCTGTTTCGAAAAGACGAAGGAGGAGGAAATTAATGCCACGTCATTGCCTTGGTGTAATTTAATTGCCGAAAGAACTATCACGTCTCATTATTTTTTCTTTTGGTTGAAGTGGCCGTCACTGCCAAGAAGTGTGCGCTGTTATCTTCTGCTTGGTTGCTCTTAGCCTTCTTATTATTGTTCTTTTCTTGCTTCTTTTTTTATTCTTTGCCTATTTAATTTATTCTTGTTTTTTCAAATCCTTTTTATACACTTTTTTCTCTTGAAATTATTAAATCAATCTTAATCTCACTCTGTCTCTCTCTCTTCTCTATATCTGTCTCTTTCTTTTTCTCTCTTTTTTTTCTCTCTCTCTGTCTACCTGTCTTTCTCTTTCTCAGTCTTTCTCTTTCTCTATCTTTCGTCCTTCTCCTCTTCCCTTATCTTTTCTGCCTCTTCTCCCATTTTTATTTCCCATACCTATTTCTTCTTCATTTTCCTTCCTTCTTTTTTCTTGTTTCTTCTACCAATTATCTTTCCTCTTCCTCCTCCTCCTCTTTCAGCCTCCTTCTCATCGTCTTTCCCTTCTTCTCCTTCTTTCTCTTCATCCTTCCTTCATCCTCCTCCTCCTCTCTTCCTATCCCTCGCCTCCTCCTCTCTTGTTCTTGTTCTTGTTCTTCTTCTTCTTAATCCTCCTCCTCCCTCCTCGCCCTGCTCTTCTTCCTCTTCCTCCTCCTTCTCCCTCCTCGCCCTGCTCTTCTTCCTCTTCCTCTTCCTCCTCCTACTCCTCCTCCTCCTTCTCCCTCCTCGCCCTGCTCTTCTTCCTCTTCCTCTTCCTCCTCCTACTCCTCCTCCTCCTCCTCCCTCCTCCTCCTCCCTCCTCCTCCTCCCTCCTCCTCCTCCTCCCTCCTCTTCTTCCCTCCTCTTCTTCCCTCCTTTCCCTCTTCCTCCGTCCTTCTTCAACTGCCCGATTCCATCTGTCATTACGGCCCGTGTGAGCGGCATTACGAACTTGTTATTCACTTAGGTTTATATTGACGTCGCTGAGATCATATTGTGATGTCCTCATTCTCCTCGTTGTTCATTTACCCTTCCTCCTCCTCCTCCTCCTCTTTTTTTCACACCTCGTCCTCATTCTCCCTTTTTCTCTCTTTCTCTTTTTTTTTTCTTTCTTTCTGTCCGGTCTGTATCTTTCTGTTCCTACGTCCTTCCCTTTTTTCTCTCTTTCTTTCTTTCTTTCTCTCTGTCTCTCGCTCTCTCTCTCCAGTTTGTATCTTTCTTTTCCACTTCTTTCCCATTTTCTCTCTCTTTCCTTCTCCCTTTCCCTCCATATCCTTCTCTTCCCCTTTCCCTTTTCGTTCTATTCCTATACTCTCCATTCTCCTCTCTCTTCCTTTCCCTGTCCCATTCCCCTTTCCATTTACTTTCGCTTATCCTTATCCTTCTCATTCCACCCCCCTTCCCCCTTCCCCCTTCCCCCTTCCCCTTCCGCTTCCCCCCTCCTCTCCTCTTCCTCAACAAAGGTCAAAGGCTTCCACAAGTCCACGCATAGCAATCGAAATTCATTCTACGATATAAGACAAAAGAGGTGAAATAAATCACAAAACATTTTAGTGCACGTCAGGCTTCACTGGCAAACCCTCCCCCACTCCCCCTCCCCCTCCCCTTCCCCTTCCCCCTCCCCCCTTTCCCCACCCCGGACCCCAACGAATAAACAGGCAGCCATTTTGGACGCCATGATTTACCGCGAAATTCCCTCCCGTGTCGCTCATACTTTCATTCACACAGGAAGCACTTAAGCTGACGGATGCAATGAATAAGTTATCGAGCAATAAAGACAATAAGAGGAATTCCTAAAAGAAGAAAAAACAAGAACCAGATAAAAAGAATAATAATATGTATTCTCATCCAGAATTTGCATGGTTCGAACATGGTGGCTTCCGAATTCACGCGGATTCATTTTGGCGCCATTCTATTCGAGTCGAATAAAAGCTAAATTTCTTCCTTATTTAACCACTTTGTTGAAAAGAATGAAAACTTGATCGACTTACGATATGAATAACAGCAGATGAATTAACTGAATGGAAGGAAGTCCTCAAGCACGCAGCATAAAAATCAACGGCGGGAGCGCAGGTTACCGAATGAATTGTGAGGCGAACAATGCGCACGCACCAACGACGTAACTGTCTTTTGAAGGAGTAATTTCCTCTCCCTCTTTCTCTTTCTCTCTTCTCTTCTTCTTCTCTCTTTCTCTTTCTTTGTTTGTCGATCTTATCATTTTACTTTCTCTCTCTCTCTCTCTCTCTCTCTCTCTCTCTCTCTCTCTCTCTCTCTCTCTCTCTCTATATATATATATATATATATATATATATATATATATATATCCTTTTCTTTCCATCTCCCTTTCTTTCCCTCCCTCTCTCCCTCTCCCCTATCCCCCTCTCCCTCCCTCTATCCCTTTCCCTCTTCCATTCCCCCCCCCTCTCCCCCTCCCTCTCAGCTTATTCACTCTCATTCACTTTCATCCTCGACGAAAAAATAGTAATAATCTATTTCCGTCTTAGTGAGCGTCTTCCGGCTTATGGATATTGACAATCGATATTCTTAGCATGAAATCATATTGCTTTCATAGGATGGGGTGGGGGTGGGGGGGTAGTAGGGGTGGGGAGGTCACACGGAGAGGAGGAGGGGCGGGGAGTGGGTAGGGGGGGATCTTAGCGTCGTCGCGAATGCGTCATTTACTCATTCACTCACACGATTAGTTACTCACTTACTCATTCACCAACTCATTTATTCATTAATTCGGATTAATTGGTTACCTTTTTTCACTTATTTA
>BOPN01000266.1:177500-182500 GCA_017312705.2 Penaeus japonicus
AAACGACAAAATACCAGGCCCCCAACATGTACTCCGCAACAACGAGAGCAACAAACCCCAGCAACATCAAACTAAAGCTTGCAATAACTGAAAAATTTCTCAACTAGCCTTCCCCCTTCCCCCCCTTAGCCCCCCTACCACTCCCACTACCTCCACCCCATGCCTCGCAAGATCATAATTTAGCAAAGAACTCCCCGCCGAACTCTGGCAATATCTCATCACAAACACTAAGAAATACGAGGTATCAACAACAAGGACAACAATAACAGGAAAAAAAAAGGATCACAAGGGATTTTATTTTCCTTTTTTTACGAGACCGATAGATCCCTATTATCCCCTTCGAAATTAACTACGATTTCCAGGTCCGTAAATCAATCGTTTGCATTACAATTAAGATTTCTCGAAACCATAGGAACCGAGAAAATGCGAACGATTCCTGCAACGACAGCAACAAAGACAGTAAAGCACGCCACTGAAGCAAAACAAGAATGGGGAGAAGTCGATCGAAAGAAAACAATAAAAATGATGATGATGATGATGATGATGATGATGATGATGATGATGATGATGATGGTGGTGGTGGTGATGATAGTAAAAATAATAACAATAATAATAATGATAATAATAATGATAATAACAATGATAATAATAATGATAATAATAATAATAATAACAATAATAATAACAATCATTAACAAAAAAAAATAATAATAAAGTCCTTCACCCTCCCTCCCTCCCTCTCCCCCTTCCCCTTCCCCTTCCACTCCGCCTTCCCCATCCACACCCCCATCCCCTTCCCCATCCCCACACCACCACCCCCTCCCCCTCCCCGTGTGCCTCTTAACCTTATTTCCTGGCCAGATAATGAGTAAGCTTGAGCGCAGATAAGCTCTCTGGTTGCAATTTCCTGGAAGCAATGCAAGAAGGTCAGACGGGTGTTTTACGGGCAAATAATTAGCAAACGGATAACACGCACGTCTGCTTGCTAAGTGTGTGTTTAAGCAAGGACATACATATATGTAAACACACACACACACACACACACACACACACACATACACACGCCTACTCTTTCTGTCTTTCTGCCTGTCTGATTGCCTTCCTGTCTGTCTACCTGCCTGCCTGCCTGAGTGCCTGCCTGCCTTAGTGCCTGTCTGCCTGAGTGCCTGCCTGCCTGAGTGCCTGCCTGCCTGCCTGCCTGCCTGCCTGGCTGTCTGTCTGCCTGCCTGCCTGCCTGCCTGCCTGCCTACCTGCCTTCCTGTCTGTCTGCCTGCCTGCCTTCCTGTCTGTCTGTCTGTCTGCCTGCCTGCCTGTCTGTCTGCCTACCTGCCTGTCTGTCTGCCTGCCTGCCTGCCTGTCTGCCTGCCTGTCTGTCTGTCTGCCTGTCTGCCTGTCTGTCTGTCTGCCTGCCTGCCTGCCTGCCTGCCTGCCTGCCTGCCTGTCTGCCTGCCTGCCTGCCTGCCTGCCTGCCTGCCTGCCTGCCTGTCTGTCTGCCTGCCTGCCTGTCTGTCTGCCTGTCTGTCTGCCTGCCTGCCTGTCTGCCTGCCTGCCTGTCTGCCTGCCTGTCTGCCTGCCTTCCTGTCTGTCTACCTGCCTGTCTGCCTACCTGCCTGCCTGTCAGCCTTCCTGTCTGTCTGCCTGCCTGAGTGCCTGCCTGCCTGCCTGCATGCATGCTTGCCTGTCTGCCTGCCTACATGCCTGCCTGCCTACTGTGTTTAAGCACGGACATACATACATGTAAACACACGCACACACACACCTACTCTTTCTGTCTGTCTGTCTGCCTGCCTGAGTGCCTGCCTGTCTGTCTGCCTGCCTGTCTGTCTGTCTGCCTGCCTGAGTGCCTGCCTTCCTGTCTGTCTGCCTGTCTGTCTGTCTGTCTGCCTTCCTGTCTGTCTGCCTGCCTTCCTGTCTGTCTGCCTGCCTGCCTACCTGCCTGAGTGCCTGCCTGCCTGCCTGAGTGCCTGCCTGTCTGCCTGTCTGCCTGTCTGCCTGCCTGTCTGTCTGTCTGCCTGCTTGCCTGACTGCCTGTCTGTCTGCTTGCCTTCCTGTCTGTCTGCCTGCCTGCTTGCCTGACTGCCTGCCTGAGTGCCTGCCTATCTGCCTGCCTTCCTGTCTACCTGCCTGCCTGCCTGCCTGCCTGTCTGCCTGCCTGCCTGCCTGCCTGCCTGCCTGCCTGACTGAGTGCCTGCCTGTCTGCCTGCCTGAGTGCCTGCCTGCCTGCCTGTCTGTCTGTCTGCCTGCCTTCCTGTCTGTCTGCCTTCCTGTCTGTTTGTCTGCCTGCCTGCCTGTCTGTCTGCCTGCTTGCCTGCCTGAGTGCCTGCCTGCCAGCCTGCCTGTCTGTCTGCCTGCTTGCCTGCCTGCCTGAGTGCCTATCTGTCTGCCTGCCTGTCTGTCTGCCTGCCTGTCTGTCTGCCT
Source organism: Penaeus japonicus (assembly GCA_017312705.2). NCBI lineage: Eukaryota > Metazoa > Arthropoda > Malacostraca > Decapoda > Penaeidae > Penaeus > Penaeus japonicus. The sequence continues at coordinate 179,919 of BOPN01000266.1, forward strand.
GCCTGACTGCCTGTCTGTCTGCCTGACTGCCTGTCTGTCTGTCTGTCTGTCTGTCTGTCTGCCTGCCTGCCTGCCTGCCTACCTGCCTGTCTGTCTGTCTGTCTGCCTGCCTGCCTACCTGCCTACCTGCCTGTCTGCTTCTCCATCCATGCATCCATCTATCTACCGATAGATCGATATACAGACAGAAATACATATAGAGAAACAGATAAACAGATAGATAGATAGATAGATAGACAGATAAACAGATAGATAGATAGATATACAGATAAACAGATAAATAGATAGATAGACAGATAAACAGATAAAGAAAGAGATAGAAATAGATACATACTGATACATAGATCGATAGATGGTCCCCCACCTGTCAACAGAAGACAAATATCTATGTATTTGGAAATTATTTATTCACGCCCTTCCTGGAATGGGGGAAAAGGAACAACAAACAGCAAATACATATACATATATATATATATATATATATATATATATATATATATATATATATATATATATATATATATATATATATATATATATATGTATGTATAGTTGTATGTATAGTTGTATGTATGGTTGTACGTGTATATGTATGTGTATATGTATGTATATACGTATGTATGTATGTGTGTGTATTTATACATATTTATACATATATTTATATTTATATCTATATATCTATATATCTATATTCATATATTTATATATATATATATATATATATTTATATATGTATATATATGTATATATATATGTGTATATATGTGTATCTACATATTTTATATATATATATATATATATATATATATATATATATATATATAAAACAGCGTTCTCTAGGTCCTACCGATTAAAAAAAAAAAAAAAAAAAACTAAGTAGCTTAAAAATCTGAATTAAAGGACCACCATATTCCGGTGCCGCTTAATGATGGAATAATAATCATAAGTTTTATCCATGTAACTAAAAGGTCGCTGTTGCTACTGCTAAAAACGATGATATCTATAATAATGATAATAACGGTGGTGGTGGTGGTGGTGATGGTATTGGTTATGATAGTTGTGATGGTTATGGTGGTGGTGGTTATGGTGCTTGTGTTGGTGATATTGGAGATGGTGATGGTAATAGTGGTGGTGGTGATGATGATAGACATAAACATAAAGATTAAGATAATAATGATAGCAATGTTACGCTCACGATGACAATGATACCATTACTAAACAACAAAAACAACAACAACAACAACAACAACAACCAAATAAAGGGGGTTTGCGTATGGTGTCGGATCGCTTATGTTACGAACCTCCGATACTTGATACCTTATAGAGGGGAAGGACTGGATAAAAGGCGAGGGGAGGGGAGGAGAAGAGAGGAGAGGAGAGGAGAGGAGAGGAGAGGAGAGGAGAGGAGAGGAGAGGAGAGGAGATATATATATATATATATATACACACACACACACACACACACACAAACACACGTATCCATAAAACGCAGTACGGCCGAAGTGCATTACAGCCCCAGAGGGGAAACAGAGGAGAAAGCAGGTGATGGAAGCAGAATCGGCAGTCTGCAAGACGTTGAGGAAATGGATACTTCACGCTGGGGAGGAATGGGCAGTGGCTACGTGCGTGAAATAAAGGGGGCGAAGGGAACGGGGAATAAAGGATGGAATGGAAGGAGGAAGAACAGGAAAACAGATGAGGCGAGGGATCGAACGACGAATTAGGTGGGCGGGAATAGGAAACTGAACGAAGGATATGTGCAAGTATGAAAGTAAGGAGATAGAGAGAGAGGGAGAAACACAGAAAAGACACTAGAAGATATCAGTCTATAGATAGATGGTTGATTCTTTATCTAATTATTTGATAAAGTAAGGAATTAACACAGATTATCTATTCATCTAATTGTTAATTTGTTTATGAATATATAAGGCTAGAAATGCAGGCGTGCAGGTATAGATACATATGTATACGTATCTACAAAAAGTGCTTTTCTATTATCAAAACAACACAAGGATATTCGGCTCACTCATTCTCACATTCTTTCACGCTTCAAACGTACACACATGTACAAGTTGACACACACACACGCACACATACACAGATACAAGCATACACACAAACAAACACACACACACAAACATACACACTTTTCCCTCTATTTTCCTCATTTTAACACTTCGTAAGACCCTTCCCCCCTTCCCCCCTTCCCCCCTTCCCCCCTTTTCCCCCCCTTCCCCCCTTCCCCTTCCCTTCTCCCCCATTCCCCCTCTTCCCCCTCCCCCCTTCCCCCTTCCCCTGCCACCTTCCCCTCCTCCTCCTGAACACACTCCTCTTCCCTTTCCCACTCTCCCCCTTCCCCCTTCCTCCTTCTCCTCCTCCTTCATTCTTTCCTCCAACACCTTTACCCTTCCTTTCACTTCCTCCTCTAACACCTTTACCTTTCTCTTCCCTTCCTGCTCATCTCCCTCGGCCTCTTCATCTTCCTCTTCTTCTTCTTCTTCTTCTTCTTCTTCCTCCTCCTCCTCTTCCTCCTCCTCCTCCCCCATCCTTCCATTCCCTCCCTCCTCATCTGCCTCCTTCTC
>BOPN01000266.1:202500-206707 GCA_017312705.2 Penaeus japonicus
TTACTGTCTTTCTAAATCATTGAATATCTTTCGAGATCTCTACGAAGTGTTTCAAACCTTGAATATATTTTTCTCAGTGTTTCAATCGTAGTATATTTTTCCCTCTATCGCAGTATATGTCCCAATTGCTGAATATGTTTCTCTCTACCTGTGTTTCTCAATCATTGAATATGTTTCTCTTTATCTGTGTTTCTCAATTATTAAATATCTTTCCTTCTGTGTCAGACCCCAATCGCTGATTATCTCCTTTCTCTCTATCACACATTTTCAATCATTTAATCTCTCTCTCTCTCTCTCTCTCTCTCTCTCTCTCTCTCTCTCTCTCTCTCTCTCTCTCTCTCTCTCTCTGTGTGTCAATCATGGAATATCTGTTCTCCATCACTGTCACTGTCTTTCAATCATTATCCGTCCTTTGTCTCTTGCCTCAGTTAAAACCCGTCCCCATCTCCTTCTCCATTCCTATTCATATCTCAATCTCTATCTCCATATCATCTCCATTTCTATCTATATCTCTATCCCCATCCCCCACATCCTCACCTCTACCTCCACCTCCTCCTCCTACGCCGCCGCCGCCACCTCCACCACCACCATCACCACCATCACCACCCCCACCACCCCCACCACCACCACCTCCCCCTCATCTTCATCTTCATCTCCACCTCCACCTCCATCTCCACCTCCATCACCACCTCCACCTCCACCTCCACCACCATTCTCAATCACTCTCTACCTTTGCCTGTGCCACTGTCACTGCCAATGACTCTGCTTTCCCTTTGTCTTCATGCACTTTAACGTCACAGGAGCACGCCCAGCTGATGCTACACTTCTCTCACTGGTATGGTCGGCACTGTTGCCAGGATACATCTCGGTCCTTCGACGCGTGCGGACACATACTCATAAAAACGCAACCATGGATGCACGTGTAAACATATATATATAAGCGCTGAAACGCACACAGATACGCATATAGAGAAAATGAGCAAAATAAAAAGGAGATGAAAAGAGAGAAAAAGAAAGAGAGAAAAACAGAGCACAAAAGAGAAAAAGAGAGACAAAGATAGATAGATAGATAGATAGATAGATAGAGATAGAGAGAGAAACAAGCAGTAGCAGAGTCAGAGAAAGAAACAGAGACAAAAAGAAAGAAAGAAGAAAACAACAAAGGAAGAGAAAACAAGAGAAAGAAAGCAAGAAAGAAAGAATGAGAGAGAGAGAGAGAGAGAGAGAGAGAGAGAGAGAGAGAGAGAAAGAGAGAGAGAGAGAAAGAAAGAGCATATGATCAGCCAACAGTATAAGCGGCAAGTTCCTCAGCGCCCGCCAGGGAGAGAAGGTAAGGAGGAAGAGGGGGAGGGAGAGGAGGAAGAGGGAGTGAAGGGGATTAAGGAGGAACAGGAGGAGGGGGAGGGAGAGAGGAAGGAAGGGAGGGAGGGAGGAGGAGGAGGATAAGGGAGAGGGAGGAAGGGAGGGAGGGAGGAGGAGGAGGAGGATAAGGGAGAGGGAGGGAGGGAGGAGGTGGAGGTGAAGCAGGGAGGGAAGGAGGAGGAGGAGAAGGCAGGGGATAATGGGGTGGAGGGGGAGGGAGGAAGAGGATAAGGAGGGAAGGAAGAGGACGAGGAGGGAGGGACAAGGGGGAATAGCAGGAGGTAGGGGGAGGAGGATAGCAATGATACAATGTTAAAGGATAATGAAGGGAAAAAAGGTAGAAGTAGAAGAAAAAAAGAATAAATAATCATCAAAACAAAAACAACAACAACAACAAAAATCGAGAAACCAAAGAAAAATACAAAAGTCCAGCCATTCTAATCCGAGTCAAAGTAAGATCACTGTAACTAATCTAGATCGAAAGGAGCGCAACAGCATGACAACAAGAATCAGGTCTACGTGCAAGACCTGCAAAGTTCCGGGGCTTTGCGGTGCACGATCCTTCTTATCCTTCTCCTTCTCCCCTTTCCCTTCCCCCTTTTCACTTCTCTCTTTCCCTTCTCTTCTTACCTCTCCCCTTTCCTTTCTTTTCCCTTCTCTTCCCCCTTCCCTTCCCTCCCCTCCAAATGTTAATTCGCCTTCTGTTAAGTATGTTAATAAATTAATAATTGAATAAATAATCAAATACACACAAATGAATGAATAAACTAACAAATAAATAAATTCATAAATATACATGTTTTTTATTTTTTATTTTTCTATTGACCATTTGCTCCGCCTTATCTCCCTCTCCCTCTCCCCCTCCCCCTCCCTTCCCCTATCCTCCTTTCCCTTTCCCTCTCCCCCTCTCCCTCACCCTCTTCCCTTCTTCCTCTCCCTCCCCCCGGGCTGAGGCCTACCTGGTATTGACACATCCGTCATCTTCAATTTTCTGCAAATCTACCTTTCTTTATGTTTATAAACCATTGTTTCTTTCTTTCTCATACTATCTTTCTCTCCCCTCTCTCTATCTCTGTCTCTGTCTCTCCCTGTTTCCCCTTCTCCTGCTCTCTTTCTCTCATTTCCTCTCCCTTCTCTCCCATTCCCTCCTTTCCTATCCCCGCATTCGCTTTATCTCCCACTATGCGTTTTTTCCCTCGCTTGACTTTTAACATGTTGGTTTTGTCCTATCATGTCTCTTCTATTCTCTTTTCATCATGTCTCTCACGTCTTCATATCACGTCTCTCTTCTCTTTTTATCATGTCTTTCCTGTCCCTCCCCGGTGACATGATAGGCCAGGGTCGGAGAGGAAAGACACTGATAATTACATCGGTTTTTCTTCGGCGAAGGAAGGAAGGAGGGAGGGAGGAAGAGGGAGGCAGGGAAGAGAGGAAGGAACGAAAAGGAGGAAGAGGAAGGAAGGAAAAAGGAGGGAGGGGGGAGAGAGAGAGAGAGAGAGAGAGAGAGAGAGAGAGAGAGAGAGAGAGAGAGAGAGAGAGAGAGAGAGAGAGAGAGAGATATAAAGAGAAAAAGAGAGAAAGAAAGAAAGAGAGAGAGAGAGAAGACAAGAAAAAACAACCCGCAGAAAAAAAAATCGGAAGAACACAAGACAAACAGACAGACCCCCCCCCCCCACCCCTCAAGGCATTCAGAGGCCGAAAGCGGAAAAGCGGGGAAGGGGGGGGTGGTGGAGAAGGGGAGAAGGGGGGTAGGAGACGGAGGGAAAGGAAAGTCATCAGAAAATTCTCCCGCGTAGCGCTCTCTCCGCTTCGCTCCAATCAACGTGCAATATTGCATTCCGAGTTCTCCTGTAGCCATCCGTCTCCCGCGTCTCGCAATGGCTGCAACTCAACCGGAAGAGGCTCTCTGTTCGTCCAATTGGCTTGGGTTCTTATTTCGGATAGATGGATAGACGGATGGGTGGATTGACTGACCGGGAGATAGAGATACAGTGGCTGACTGATAGATAAACAGATGCTTAGTTAGATAGATAAATAGACAGGGAGATAGAGAGATAGATAGAAAGAGAGATAGGGAGATAGATAGACAGGGAGATAGTGAGATAGATAGATTGAAAGATAAATAGACAGATAGACCGACTGATAAATTAATAGAAATATTAAATTCTAAATAGATAAATTGATAGATTGATAGACAAAGATAAATACATAGGCTTACAGGTAGATGAATAGATAAGAGACATTTCTCCTCTTTCTTAGTATCGTTACTTCCTTATCTATTTCCCCTCTTCTATTTTTTTTCACCTCCCCCACACCCCTATTCGCTCATGGTTTACCCTTTCCCTACCTTTTCCCTCCCCTTCCCCCCTCTTCCTATCCCATCCCATCCCATCCCCCTCCCCCTCCATCTCCAAATCACGAGGCCCAATCTTTCCCTCTTCCCAAAATAGGCCCAAACCGACCGAGACCCAAATATTCGGCCGTCGCTCCCCATCGCCAACAGGGCCATCTATCTATCGGCGGCAGTGGCACTCGCTCGCCGCTTCATTCTGGCGCGACTTGGCACTGTCTACGTGAGGCTTTTTTTTNATATATATATATATATATATATATATATATGTATATGTATATATGTATATATGTATATATGTATATATGTATGTATTTATGCATGCGTGTGTTTGCGCGGGCCCCTGTACGTGCGCGTGAGTCAAAGAAATAACAGCACACGCACAGAATCGTAAAGTGAAAAACAAACAGCACCAAGACCGTCTTAGAGAATCAAGTCCCCCAACACTGAACGCTCGGAGGAGGAGGAGGTGGAGCTAGCGGAAACCGCCCATCT
>BOPN01000266.1:213080-218080 GCA_017312705.2 Penaeus japonicus
GGTGGAGGGGGAGGGAGGAAGAGGATAAGGAGGGAAGGAAGAGGACGAGGAGGGAGGGACAAGGGGGAATAGCAGGAGGTAGGGGGAGGAGGATAGCAATGATACAATGTTAAAGGATAATGAAGGAAAAAAAGTAGAAGTAGAAGAAAAAATTAATAAATAATCATCAAAACAAAAACAACAACAACAACAAAAATCGAGAAACCAAAGAAAAATACAAAAGTCCAGCCATTCTAATCCGAGTCAAACTAAGATCACTGTAACTAATCTAGATCGAAAGGAGCGCAACAGCATGACAACAAGAATCAGGTCTACGTGCAAGACCTGCAAAGTTCCGGGGCTTTGCGGTGCACGATCCTTCTTATCCTTCTCTTCTTACCACTCCCCTTTCCTTTCCCTTTCCCTTCTCTTTCCCCTTCCCTTCCCTCCCCTCCCAATGTTAATTCGCCTTCTGTTAAGTCAGTTAATAAATTAATAATTGAATAAATAATCAAAAACACAAACAAATGAATGAATAAACTAACAAATAAATAAATTCATAAATATACATGTTTTGTATTTATTATTTTTTTTATTGACCATTTGCTCCACCTTATCTCCCTCTCTCTCTCTGTCTCCCCCTCCCTTCCCCTTCCCCTATCCTCCTTTCCCTTTCCCTCTCCCCCTCTTCCCTTCTTCCTCTCCCTCCCCCCGGGCTGAGGCCTACCTGATATTGACACATCCGTCATCTTCAATTTTCTGCAAATCTACCTTTCTTTATGTTTATAAACCATTTTTTCTTTCTTTCTCATACTATCTTTCTCTCCCCTCTCTCTATCTCTGTCTCTCCCTGTTTCCCCTTCTCCTGCTCTCTTTCCCTCATTCCCTCTCCCTTCTCTCCCACTCCCTCCTTTCCTATCCCCGCATTCGCTTTATCTCCCACTATGCGTTTTTTTCCCTCGCTTGACTTTTAACATGTTGGTTTTGTCCTCTTATCATGTCTCTTCTATTCTCTTTTCATTATGTCTCTCACGTCTTCATATCACGTCTCTCTTCTCTTTTTATCATGTCTTTCCTGTCCCTCCCCGGTGACATGATAGGCCAGGGTCGGAGAGGAAAGACACTGATAATTACATCGGTTTTTCTTCGGCGAAGGAAGGAAGGAGGGAGGGAGGAAGAGGGAGGCAGGGAAGAGGAGAGGAACGAAGGGAGGGAAGAGGAGAGGAAAAAAGGGAGGGAGGAGGGAGAGAGAGGGAGAAAAAGAGAAAAAGAGAAAAAGAGAGAAAGAGAGAGAGAGACCGGGAGGGAGGGAGGGAGGGAGAGAGAGAGAGAGAGAGAGAGAGAGAGAGAGAGAGAGAGAGAGAGAGAGAGAGAGAGAGAGAGAGAGAGAGAGAGAGAGAACCCGCAGAAAAAAAAATCGGAAGAACACAAGACAAACAGACAGGCCCCCCCCCCCCACCCCTCAAGGCATTCAGAGGCCGAAAGCGGAAGCGGGAAGGGGGTGGAGAAGGGGAGAAGGGGGGTAGGAGACGGAGGGAAAGGAAAGTCATCAGAAAATTTCGCGTAGCGCTCTCTCCGCTTCGCTCCAATCAACGTGCAATATTGCATTCCGAGTTCTCCTGTAGCCATCCGTCTCCCGCGTCTCGCAATGGCTGCAACTCAACCGGAAGAGGCTCTCTGTCATCCACTGGTTTGGTTCTTATTTCGGGATATTAGTAGACGGATGGGGTGGGATTGACTGACCGGGAGATAGAGATACAGTGGCTGACTGATAGATAAACAGATGTGCTTATTAGATAGATAAATAGACAGGGAGATAGAGAGATAGATATAAAGGGAGATAGGGAGAGAGATAGAAAGAGATAGGGAGATAGATAGACAGGGAGATAGTGAGATAGATAGATTGATAGATAAATAGACAGATAGACCGACTGATAAATTAATAGAAATATTAAATTCTAAATAGATAAATTGATAGATTGATAGACAAAGATAAATACATAGGCTTACAGGTAGATGAATAGATAAGAGACATTTCTCCTCTTTCTTAGTATCGTTACTTCCTTATCTATTTCCCCTCTTCATTTTTTTCACCTCCCCACACTCTATTCGCTCATGGTTTACCCTTTCCCTACCTTTTCCCTCCCCTTCCCCCTCTTCCTCATCCCATCCCATCCCATCCCCCTTCCCCCTCCATCTCCAAATCACGAGGCCCAATCTTTCCCTCTTCCCAAAATAGGCCCAAACCGACCGAGACCCAAATATTCGGCCGTCGCTCCCCATCGAAGATAAGAGTCATCTATCTATCGGCGGCAGTGGCACTGCTGCCGCCACTCTGGGCGACTTGGCACTGTCTACGTGACGCTTTTTTTTTTTTTTTTTTTTTTTTTTTTTTTGGTTGAGGTATATATGTTCACATGTAGGTTGTAAATACATGCAAACCTACGCGCCCTTTATCATATTGTATGTATGTATGTATGTATGTATGTATGTATGTATGTATGAAAGAAAGGGAGGGAGAGAAAGAGGGATAGAGGGATAGAGGGATAGAGGGATAGAGGGAGGGAAGGAGGGAGGGAGGGAGAGAGAGAGAGAGGGGGGGGGGGAGGAAGAGATTTTTCATATATACTATTTTCAACCCTTCCTACGACTCCACAGATCTTGTTTACAAACACTGGAAAGGAGGAACAGCTTTTAATATTATTTTTTAAAGATCTCTCTCTCTCTCTCTCTCTCCTCTCTCTCCCTCTTTATCTCTCTTTCACTCTTTCTCTCTCTCACTCTTTCTCTCTCTCTATCTCTTTATATCTCTCTATTTCTCTCTTTTTATCTATCTCTATTTTTCACTCTTTATTTATTTCTATATATCTCTCTATCTCTACCTCTCCTATTTTCTTGTCCTGTCCTTGTCAACGTCCCTTTAAATCCACCAGATGAAAAAAGGAAAAAAAAAAGGAAAGAAAAAATCTCCTTCCCTTTCCTTCAGCCAAGTTTGGTTTCCCGTCCCGTCCCTGTCGGCTCCGAACGTTCATCCGACCGTAAACGTTGCAGCTCCCTGGAACGTTCCTGTTGACATCTCCCGGGCCTCGTCTCAGTGGTTACCGGGACCCCCTTCCCCCTTATACACAGGTACCACTTCCACCATTGATACAAGCTACCTTCTTTAGGGAAGGAGCGGAGAGGAGAGGGAGGAGAGAGGAGAGAGGAGGGAGGAGAGAGGAGAGGAGAGGAGAGGGGAGAGGAGAGGAGGGGAAATTTGAAATTGAAGTAGATTATTTGGTCAAACAATATTCAAATAGTCATATACATTGTTTTATATCTGCCCAAGCTTTTTTGGTGACATGTTGCACCTTAACAGGCTTATAAATTATACACTATTTATGGCATTAAATCATTCAGGGAATAGACAAAAGGCTTACAAATTATACACTATATCAATCAATCATATGATTCTGAAAAAAAAATATATGAAAGAAGCAGTAAATATTCATAATATATTCATAATCCATTAATAGATTTACAGCTGGGCATTTATTACAGAATAAGTAGCACAAGGCAAAGTTGAATAGTAATTATTAATCTGTTCATTTTATTTTGCATATGCAGTGGAGCTGTTAATTAGATAGGATTTCAAACTGTTTTTAAAGTTGCCGAGGGTAGTTTTTTTAATCTTATTTAAAGGAGAATGCCATTGAAAATAACGTCAAAGCGATATTTATTATGGCTCTGTGATTGAGAAGATGAGACTTGAGGAGGGCAGAGTCTGAAGTCTCTTCTGGAGTAAACATTGCTTGTACTATTAAAAACAAATAGTTTGAAGTTAAGTTACGAAAACATTTATGAGTATATACAAATGAACTGCTAGCTCCGCCCCATACTGGCAAACAACAAGTTAGATTTGAATATACTAAAGAATAGTATAATGTTAACATAGCCTCTCTGTTTCAGTGGTTGCGTGTTAAATATAGTATGCCGCACATTTTGACTATTTTGCTACGCACATATTGAATACTGACTGTGCCAGAATAAATGTTTATTTACAATTGCACCTAGAAATTTTACTTGGTCTACCTTATCTATGTTACTGTTGTTAACAGTGGTCTGGGAGAGCGGATACGTAAATATTTTGTACCTGTTGAACATTATGTACTATGTTTTATTAGTGTTAATGACAAGTCTGTTTGCGGTTAGCCATGTACTAACGTTCAAAAGTTCTTTGTTCCTTTGATCCATCGGAGTATCCTTTTTTTTTCGTCTCTGATATATATGGTGCAATCATCTGCAAATAAGATATAGTTTAAAATGGTAGATCTTGACATGTCCTTTATATAATTTGAAGAGCAGTGACCCAAGGACTGACCCTTGAGGGACTCCATACTTTGTTGGCAGCATTATTGAAGATTGTCCATATATTGATACGTATTGATTCTGTTTAAGATATAATCTGAAATGATCGAAGGGGAGGGCCACGAAAACCATAGTAGTGTAGTTTCTCTGTGAGAATTTGGTGATTTACAGTATCGAAGGCTTTAGATGAATATGGAAATATACTAATCAGGAATATTTTGTCTTTAGAGGCTCGAAGAACATCATTTGTGAAGCACTGCAATGCTGATTCTGATGATCTTTGAGCTCTAAAGCCAAACTGTGAGGTTGATAAAACATTGTGGTTGTTAGTCAGGCAGTTTAGCCAATCTACATTTCCAATATCTGACAAAAAGTCATCTGAATTTTCAGCACTGAAATCTGAGTTTTATAACTGTAGTGATAGGTGTTTTTGGAAAGCCTCTGGATTGAAAACAAGAAGAGACAGGGGAGTGATCAGATACTGAAGAATAAATGATGCCATTCGCCAAATTATGCCTGATATTTGTCCATAGGGGAGTGGGAGGGGGAAGGGGAGGAGGAGAGAAAGAGAGAGAGGGAGAACGTTCCCTCCTCCCCCGACATTCCCATACCCAAGACTCACCCTCCCCTTCCTCCTCCACTTCCTCACCCCAGCTTCAGCCCCTCCCCTTCCC
>BOPN01000266.1:223080-225580 GCA_017312705.2 Penaeus japonicus
CTCCCGTCTCCCGTCAACGAGTGACTGACTCTCGCCGTTTCACAGCGCTGGGAAAAGTTTCTCTTCCGACCCCCCGACACCCCCGACGCCCTCCTCCCCCTCCCCCCTCCCCCCTCCCCAGCTCATCCTATGACCCTACTAACCCCACTCCTATGTGACTTCTTTAAAACTCTCTCTTTCTCCTTCTCTCTCGCTCTTGGTATCTATATATCTATCTGTATCTCTCTCTCTGTTTCTCTCTCTTTCTATTTCTCTCCCTCTCCCTTTCTCTCTCTTTCTCCTTCTCTCTCGCTCTTGGTATCTATCTATCTATCTGTATCTCTCTCTCTCTGTTTCTCTCTCTTTCTTTTTCTCTCCCTCTCCCTTTCTCTCTCTTTCTCCTTCTCTCTCGCTCTTGGTATCTATCTATCTATCTATCTATCAGTATCTCTCTCTCTGTTTCTCTCTCTTTCTATTTCTCTCCCTCTCCCTCTCTTTCTCCTTCTCTCTCGCTCTTGGTATCTATCTATCTATCTATCTATCAGTATCTCTCTCTCTGTTTTTCTCTCTTTCTATTTCTCTCCCTCTCCCTCTCTTTCTCCTTCTCTCTCGCTCTTGGTATCTATCTATCTATCTATCTGTATCTCTCTCTCTCTGTTTCTCTCTCTTTCTATTTCTCTTTCTTTCCCTGTGCCTCTCTCTCTTCCTTCTACCCCCCTTGTTCCCCCTCCCCCCACCAAGAGCTTCCAGAAGAGTCTGCATAACAACTGTCAACATTCACTCGGTCTACCTTCGTAACGTAAATAAAGGTTGGGTCAAATGAGGTTATAAATGACCTCGGTAATTTGGGGATGATTCCGGACGGCAATATAGATGATGAAAGAGAAACGAAACAAAATTAAGCGAATTCAAAGTGATGTGAATTATTGCACGCACACACATACACATACACACACACATACATGCACACACACACACACACACACACACACACACACACACACACACACAAACAATAATAATGATAACAAAGTAAATAACCAATAATAATAAAAAAAATATATACAGATAAAATAAGATAAAAATTAAATCGCGTGTCCTAAAAGATCTAAAAGAAGAGAGAGAAAAGAATAAAGAAAAAGAAAAAGACATGAAATTGGCATCAAAACAACGCGTCTCGAATTGACTTCGTTCGTCCACGACCCCCCCCCCCCCTACCGTGTCCTACATGTCTATCTCTGTCTGTTTGTGCGTCTGTGTGTGTGTGTGTGTGTGTGTGTGTGTGTGTGTGTGTGTGACTGTCTACCTACCAGTCTGCCTGCCTACCTAACTGCCTGTCTGTCTGTCTGCCTGTCTGCCTGCCTGCTTACTTCCTTTCCCTTTCTCTCCTCCTTCTCCTTCTCCTCTCCACGTACTCACCCATATAATTCGAGCTATATCATATATGTTTTCCTGATGAAGATAAAACTTATTTTTTTTCTGATTAATCTCTTCTTTTCTTGTTCAACCTCCCCTACTCCCTAACCTACGCCCCAACCCCATCCAACCCCAACCTACCCCCTCCCCAACCTCATCCTACCTCAACCTACTCCATCCTATCCCACAACCCAACCCCAACCTATTCCATGTCCCCACACTCCCAACCATATCTTACTCCAACCACATCCTACCCCAACCAACCCCACAACTCAACCCCAACCTACCCCATGCCCCCAACCCATATCTTACTCCAACCTACCCCGCACCCCAACCATAACCTACCCCAACCTACTCCATCCAACCCCACACCCCAACCCCATCCTAACCCATCCCCGAACCTCAACCTACCCCATCCTACTCCAACCAACCCCACACCCCAACCCCAACCTACCCTACACCCCAATCCCAACCTACCCCACATCCCAACCCCAGCCTAACTCATCCAACCCCATGCCCCAACCCCATCCAACCAACACATCTTCCAACACACCCTTTCAGTCCCACTTCTCTTACTTCTTTTCCCACGGCACTTCCTTGCTTTTTGTTTGTTTTGGTTTGCGGTTTGTCGTTGTTCCTTTATTTGTTTGGCTGCTTTCTCTTTTGTTTTTTAAGGCTTTCTTTTCTTCATTCTCTCTCTTCTCTCTTTTCTTTTCTTTTCTCTTCTCTTCTCTTCTCTTTCCTCTTGTTTTCGCTTTTCCTCTCTTCTCTTCTCTTCTCCCTTCTTTTCTCTCTTCTCTTCTCTTCTCTTCTCTTCTCTTTTCTATTCTCTTCTCTTTTCTATTCTCTTTCTCCTCTCTCTTAATCCTTCTACCTCATATTCTCTCAATTACTCAGCCATTTTTTCGCTGTCCTCACATCTTCAAATGTTCATTATTCTCGCTCACTCGCTTTCACTCACTCGCTTGCTCGCTCACCCACTTATTCACTCACTCATTCACTCACTCACTCACTGACTCACACTCACTCACTCACTTAAATCAACCAAAAAATAAAGAAAAAACACGTCGCATTTACGTAAAACCGCTAACGATTTTCCTATTTC
>BOPN01000266.1:230580-240580 GCA_017312705.2 Penaeus japonicus
ATGGAGGGAGAGAGAGAGAGAGAGAGAGAGAGAGAGAGAGAGAGAGAGAGAGAGAGAGAGAGAGAGAGAGAGAGAGAGAGAGAGAGAGAGAGAGAGAGAGAGGGAGGGAGGGAGAGAGAGAGGGAGAGAGGGAGAGGGAGAGGGAGAGAGAGAGGGAGAGGGAGAGAGAGAGAGAGAGAGAGAGAGAGAGAGAGAGAGAGAGAGGGAGAGAGAGGGAGAGAGGGAGAGAGAGAGAGAGAGAGAGAGAGAGAGAGAGAGAGAGAGAGAGAGAGAGAGAGAGAGAGAGAGAGAGAGAGAGAGAGAGAGAGAGAGAGAGAGAGAGAGAGAGAGAGGGAGAGAGAGAGGGAGAGAGAGAGGGAGAGAGAGAGGGAGAGAGAGAGGGAGAGAGAGAGGGAGGGAGAGGGAGAGGGAGAGGGAGAGGGGGAGAGAGGGAGGGAGGGAGAGAGAGACTGAGAGAGAGAGAGAGAGAGAGAGAGAGAGAGAGAGAGAGAGAGAGAGAGAGAGAGAGAGAGAGAGAGAGAGAGAGAGAGAGAGAGAGAGAGAGAGAGAAATTAAACGTCAACTGTACATACGACTATAAAACGGCTGCTGCAGGATGCCGCCTTCAACTTGGATGATGTGTTATTACCTGTAAACGAAAAAGAAAAAAATCATGTTAGATCAAGATGGACTGAACAAATCTAACTGTAAACAAGAGCAACTGTAACAATAACAACGATAACAAAAAAACGTTAGTAGCAATAAAAAGTAAACGCATTTTAATAACCTTTACACTACAACTGACAAAACACTTAATATAACCTCCAGTCAAAAAAAAAATCCCTCCCTGGCGACGACCTCGGCAACACGATCAAACCCGCAAGGGTAAAGATAAATAAACAATAAAAAAGACGCCCATAATCTACCCTAGTACCCTACGCCCCTCGATCCCTTCCGGTGTCGCTATAGCTCGTCCCCTTTCTCTCCCTCCTATCTCCCTTTATCCTATCTTTCCCAATGCTCCTACGCCCTTTCGCTTCGTCCATGATGGTCATGTACTATTCCTCCACGTGAGATAATCTACTTATTCATTATCACGGCTGGATGGATGGCTGGCTGGCTGGCTAACTGACCGACTACCTGACTGACTGACTGGCCCAATCGCTAACTAACTGACTGATACAAGTTATTTGCAACAGCCCGAGAACAAATTACAGTCTCATAATCGCCAAACACTTTCAGAGAGAAAAGTAAAATCCCATTCGAAGAGAGAATAATCTCAAGTCTGTCAGTCGGTCGGTTACTCGACTGCATGCCCTTCCTACCGCCAACCCAGAGCTGAGTACTGCTCTTACTAGTCCGTCCCCCATCCTACCCCAACCACTATCTTGTATCTGTGTGGAACGGTCGTAATGGGGAGAGAGTGGGGAGTGAGGGGTGGTGATTCGGGGATGGGGAGTGGAGAGTGGGGGGTGGGTGAGTAGAGAATGGGGCTGGGGGGGGGGGATGTAGAGTGGGGGTGGGGGTGTAGAGTGGAGGGTGGGGCATCGCCACACAACCCATCATCTAGTACCACTTAATACCACTTCATCGCCACACAACCCATCATCTAGTACCACTTAATACCACTTCATCGCCACACAACCCATCATCTAGTACCACTTAATACCACTTCATCGCCACACAACCCATCATCTAGTACCACTTAATACCACTTCATCGCCACACAACCCATCATCTAGTACCACTTAATACCACTTCATCGCCACACAACCCATCATCTAGTACCACTTAATACCACTTCATCGCCACACAACCCATCATCTAGTACCACTTAATACCACTTCATCGCCACACAACCCATCATCTAGTACCACTTAATACCACTTCATCGCCACACAACCCATCATCTAGTACCACTTAATACCACTTCATCGCCACACAACCCATCATCTAGTACCACTTAATACCACTTCATCGCCACACAACCCATCATCTAGTACCACTTAATACCACTTCATCGCCACACAACCCATCATCTAGTACCACTTAATACCACTTCATCGCCACACAACCCATCATCTAGTACCACTTAATACCACTTCATCGCCACACAACCCATCATCTAGTACCACTTAATACCACTTCATCGCCACACAACCCATCATCTAGTACCACTTAATACCACTTCATCGCCACACAACCCATCATCTAGTACCACTTAATACCACTTCATCGCCACACAACCCATCATCTAGTACCACTTAATACCACTTCATCGCCACACAACCCATCATCTAGTACCACTTAATACCACTTCATCGCCACACAACCCATCATCTAGTACCACTTAATACCACTTCATCGCCACACAACCCATCATCTAGTACCACTTAATACCACTTCATCGCCACACAACCCATCATCTAGTACCACTTAATACCACTTCATCGCCACACAACCCATCATCTAGTACCACTTAATACCACTTCATCGCCACACAACCCATCATCTAGTACCACTTAATACCACTTCATCGCCACACAACCCATCATCTAGTACCACTTAATACCACTTCATCGCCACACAACCCATCATCTAGTACCACTTAATACCACTTCATCGCCACACAACCCATCATCTAGTACCACTTAATACCACTTCATCGCCACACAACCCATCATCTAGTACCACTTAATACCACTTCATCGCCACACAACCCATCATCTAGTACCACTTAATACCACTTCATCGCCACACAACCCATCATCTAGTACCACTTAATACCACTTCATCGCCACACAACCCATCATCTAGTACCACTTAATACCACTTCATCGCCACACAACCCATCATCTAGTACCACTTAATACCACTTCATCGCCACACAATCCATCACCCAATACCACTTCAAACCACTCCGTTACCACTTCATCGCCACACAACTCAGCATCTAGTACCACTTAATACCACTTCATCGCCACACAACCCATCCCCCAATACCACTTCAAACCACACCGTTACCACTTCATCGCCACACAACCCATCATCTAGTACCACTTAATACCACTTCATCGCCACACAACCCATCACCCAATACCACTTAAAACCACACCGTTACCACTTCATCGCCACATACCCCGATACCCAATACCACTTCGTGCCACTAGAGAATACAGGACTTACACTCTCAGGGTATTTCCGCGTCCGAGAGCAGCGCCGCACAACTGGTATCATCTGGTATCGAGCATTAACTTTCTGTGTTCGTCCGCAGAGTGAAACTGTGGATTGCATCGTTGCAAGGCTGATGACGCGAAGTAGGAGGTACGAGTGAGAGGGAGAGGTAAAAAAAATATTAATCATTTCCTCTTTTTTCTTATTACTATTCTTTCGTTTCCTACTTTCTCTTGCCTTTTATTTTACATCGTTACCTTCATAAGCAGTATGTTTATTTTATAATTAGCGTTAATATCATTAGTGTTATCATATAATTAGTGTTATCATAGTCATTACTACAGTTATTGTGATCGTTACATTAATATAATCATTATCATTATTACAATTTTTGTTATGATCACCGTTAAAATGATAATCATCATCATCATTTTAACTAACATTATCAATCTCACTATCATCATCAACATCCATCATTATTATTATTGTTCTGAAACCCTCCAAAACAAAAATAAGAATGCGTGCTTGTCTCTGCATGATTCCGTCCCCTAATTCGTCATGCAGTACAAACAAATACTTTATTTCTTTCTATATTTGCTCATCACTCTCTGTTGATTCTCATTAACTTCAGAGAGAGAGAAAAATAAAACGATCATACAATATTCCATCCACATTCCATTCGAATAAATGTTTTTTTCTGAATTGCCATGATGGAGGTGGAGGTGGGGGGTGGGGGTGTTGGTAGTGGTGGTGGTGAGGAGGGGATAGATAGTATGGCAAAAGAGGAAGGCCATGGCAACCGAAATCGGCTAGCATAAGTACTTTCAAGATCCTTACTATTGAAATATACATAAGAAATCAAAATATATGCCAACAAATAGACATATTAATCTAAAAAAAAAAAAGAAGACAACCCCAAAGTTGGCATCAGCAATATACAATGACAATGACTAGCGGTCCTAAATAACTTTTCGCATTTACCACAACAAAACGAATAATAAATAAGAGGAAAACGCTAAAAATACTTCACAGACGAAAGTGTTACATAATAATAACGATAATAAAATTGATGATGATGATGATAATAATAATAAAAATTATTATTATTATCATGATAATGATAATAATAATAATAATAATAACCCTAAAAAAAAACTAGTGACACGATACCCACTATTCTGCTCAGAACAGATGCACTCACAGTGTGTACACGTAACACACCCGCACATGTACACAACGTTCACATGCCGACTCTAACGAATAGCTTATATCTACGAACGTGAATATTCATATGTGCACATAGAAAGGCAAAAGAACAAAAAAAAAATAATAATAATAATAATGGACACAAAAAATGACTTAGACACGTTCGAAGGAATAAATAAAAGATTATAATAATGGCTCAAGGGAGTGTGCCTTTCCATGTCATGTGACAACTTGCTGGCTTTAGTTATTAGAGAAAATATATACTGGGACTAAATTAACGTTCTAAAGAGGTAGCGTATTCAATTTTTTTTTTTTTAATGAAGGTAAACAAGAGTGAACAAAAAAAAGTTTTTTTTTCACTCTTTCAGGTGATATGACAACGAATTCATAAATTATGTAAACTAACTAACCGTATAACCCCATTAAAAGGACAACAACAGCCATATATCATTCTTTTAAAATCCAATTACATATGCAGTAATGTTCAAAGGGCTCTTTACTCTTTCAAACCATGACATGACAACTTTTCCTTACTGACTTTCGAGATTACACTGAACTATACAGCAACGAAATAACTTTTTTTTTCAATAGCATATTCTCTAAAAAAAAATAATAATAAAAAAAATAAAAAAATCTAACAAAAATGAACATTGAGGTAAAGGGGGCTGTGACATTTGGTGGCTTTGAGTATGAAACCGTAACTGAATTATTTTTCTTGAATATCCTCATTTCCATGTGTCCCGCTTTTGCCGACCCTCTCTCACTTGCACCTTCCCATCAGTTGCAAATGCTGATCTATATGACTCAACTATTTATAAATAGAGAAGAGGGAAAAGGGTGAGGGGAAAGAAAACGGGTCGAGGGAAAAGGGGGAACAAAAGGGAGGGAGGGAAGAGGCAGATAAGGGTGGGGAAGGAGAGAGGGAGGGAGGGAGGGAGGGAGGGAGGGAGGGAGGAAGAGGGGGGAAGAGAGGGAGAGGGAGAGGGAGAGGGAGAGGGAGAGGGAGAGGGAGAGGGAGGGAGAGAGAGAGAGAGAGAGAGAGAGAGAGAGAGAGAGAGAGGGAGAGAGGGAGAGAGAGAGAGAGAGAGAGAGAGAGAGAGAGAGAGAGAGAGAGAGGGGGGGGGAGGGAGGGAGGGAGGGAGGGAGGAAAGGAGAGGGAGAGGAAAAGCAAGAGAAGGAGCAGGGGAGGGAGAAGAGGAAGATCTAGAGGAGGAGGAGAAGGAGGAGGAGGAGGCGGAGTAAGAAGAGGTGAGGAGGAGGAAAAAGAAGAACAGGAATAAAAAGAAAAAAAGAAAATGGAAGATGACAAAAAGAAAAAGATAGAGGAGGGGAAAAGGGTAAGATTTATAAGGGGAAGAAGAAGAAGCAGCACAGAAAGAGGAGGAAGACGTAGAAAGAGGGGAAGAGCGGAGGAAGTGGAGGTGAGGAGGAGGAGGGGAAGAGGAGGAGGAGAGGGAATAGGAAAACACCGCAGCCGAAAAAGCGAGCGGACGACAGCTGCCTTTTCTCTCCCTGTCGAAGCTGTCAATTTTGCATCCTTGGCGTTTCTTTGATTCTGTAAACAACCGTTTTACCCCTTTTTTTTACCTTTCTTTTATTCTTTTTATTCTTCTCTCCCTCTTTCTTTCTTTCTTTCTCTCTCTCTCTCTCTCTCTCTCTCTCTCTCTCTCTCTCTCTCTCTCTCTCTCTTTCTCTCTCTCTCTCTCTTATCATTATCCCTATCCCTATCCCTATCCCTATCCCTCTCCCTCTCCCTATCTCTATCCCTATCACCACCCCTATCCCTATCTCTGTCCCTTTACCTCTGCCTCTATCTCCCTCCTCCCATCGCGCAGATCGCCGAGTCGTTCCGTCGTTCTCTCTGCGTGACATGTCGGAAACGTGTCTCATTCCCTCTAATACCCCTCGTGGTTTTGTCCGACCGCCGTGACATTAATCAACTTTCATTATTATAACACTTTCTCTATATCCGTGCCAGTGTATTCTACCTTTTGTTAAATGCATGACTTAAATAAAAGGCTAGAATTACTTTGTAAATAAATGGTGTGTGTGTGTGTGTGGGGGGGGGGGTCACACGGACATGCACATAAATCTGTCTCTGTCTCTCTCTCATTATATATATATATATATATATATATATATATATATATATATATATACATATATATTATACATATAAATACGTATGTATATATACACACACATACACATATACACACACATACATATATATACACTGAAAAAGGCAAAAAAAAAGTAGTATTCCAAATATGAAAAGTAAACAAAATACAATCAAATATAACATTATCTTTTATCAATAAATTACAAATAAACTCATCAAAAGGAGGAAGAAAAAAAACAAAAGATAAATCTACGAAACAATAAAGAGAAGGAAATAAAGGCAACAATAACGGTTTTTAAAAAATGGGTTTCAAAAAGACGACGGTTGGAAGCGAGCACCGAAGAGAGAAAGACAAACACAGGCTCCGCTAACCACATAAGTTCGCTAGTTGTAACAACACAAAGTCAACCTCACATACAGTAACTAACTTTCAGAAAGCTATTATCTTCATGCATATTGAAGTCTAACCCCACGCCCTTCCCACTGTTGTATTCCTTTCTTCTCCCTTCCTTTCTTTCTTTTCATTTCCTTTCCTTTCTTTTCCTAACCTGTTCCTTCACTGCTCTTCCCTTCCAATTTACTTTCCTGTCCTTTCCTTTCCCTCCTTTATCCTCCCCTCCCTTCTTTTCCCTTCTATTACCCTACCCTTCCATTTCTTCCCCTTCTCTCCTTTCTCCTACCTTTCTTTCTCCCACCCTATCACCCTACCTGCTACGACCTTCCCCCTTCCCCACCCTTCCCCATCTCCGCTACCTCCCTACCTCCCTTACCCCTTCACCCCGGGTGTGTGTGTGTGTGTGTGTGTGTGTGTGTGTGTGTGTGTGTGTGTGTGTGTGTGTGTGTGTGTGTGTGTGTGTGTGTGTGTGTGTGTGTGTGTGTGTGTGTGTGTGTGTGTGTGTGTCAGTGTGCGCGCGCGCGTACGTGCGTGCGTGTGCCCATTCGTGGACATGTTCTCACGCGTCTGCCTGCGCGTGCAGACCTTCAAGCATGTGTGCGTCTATGTGAGCTCTCCCTACCCCCCCCCTTCCCTCCACCCCCTATCCTGAACGATGAAAGTAAACCTCACAAAAAACGTGACTCTTGCGCATGCGCTTAACAACGGCTCGTGCAACATTTCAACAACGTTTCAACATAACTATCTAGAAAGTGAACACTGCAGAAAAACAAATAAGTAAATAACACGGGGGGAAGAGGAGAGAGAGAGAGAGAGAGAGAGAGAGAGAGAGAGAGAGAGAGAGAGAGAGAGAGAGAGAGAGGGAGAGAGAGAGAAAAAAAGAGAATCGACCACGCAAAAGAAAACCAAAACGAAATAAGGAAAAAAATTAGAGGGATTTTTTTTTTTAATTCCAAAAAAGACGCCCTAAGAAATATCAGAGAATTGTGGATCGTATCATCATAATTTTTATCGTCATTGCTAAAATATTTTTATTCCTGTTGGCATTGTTGGCATCATTCGTATTATGACAGTTTTATTACTTTTTTCTTGTCACTATCATTATCACAACTATTTTCATTATAATTTCTATTTTATCATAAAAAATAATTCCAATCATTTCTCTCCCTATCACCACAACTTCACCATAACATTATAATTATCCTCATTATCATTCTTATTATCACCATAACTTCATCAACTTTATCATCATTACCACAACCACGAGTACCATTGTTGTTAACATTACCATCACAGCTTTTACTTTTTTTACTTTTTTATCATGACAATTACTATTACTACTATTTTTGTTTATATAACCACAACCACCATCGATTCCCCTCAGTATAACCATGACCATCATAAAGGGAGGACCTAAGCATGGTGAGGGTGATCATTCATACTGATATATGGCTCTCCTGATATGTAAACATTTAACTCTGTATGCTTGTGATTAACACGCCTTTTGTACTGTATATATTGCAATATGTTGACATAGCTGTTAGGTTTTGTAGAAGATAGATGAACCTATATATGAACCTAAAGAGGGACCTAAAGATTGAGGTGAGGATAACCTATGTTACACTTCATCCTTTGGTGATGTAAGTAACCACTTGTCTTAATAAACTCGTCAAAGTCATCATAACTACGACCATCATAATCACCAATATCATCTATGAAGATCATCATTATCATCATCACTTATCACTGTCACCATTACAACATTGCAATGCCTTCCTACGTTCTTCAGCCTTGACGCGTTCGCCTCACGTTGCAGTAGACAAGCGTTCGAGCCCACAAGTCGGAACACGGTTGGTGTTAGGGAGGGCATCCTATCCAATGTAGAGAGAGGGAGGGAGAGAGATGGAGGGAGGAAGGGAGAGAGGGAGGGAGGGAGGGAGGGAGGGAGGAAGGAAGAGAGGGAGGAAGGGAGGGAGGGAGGGAGGGAGGAAGGGGGAGGGAGGGGGAGGGAGGGAAGGAGGGAGGGAGGGAGGAGGGAGGGAGGAAGGAAGAGAGGGAGGAGAGAGATGGAGGGAGCAGGGGAGGGAGGGAGGAAGGAAGAGAGGGGAGAGGAGAGAGATGGAGGGGAGGGAACGAGGAGGAAGGGAGGGAGGGAGGAAGGGGAAGGGGAAGGGGAAGGGAGGGAGGAAGGGGAAGGGGAGGGAGAGAGGAGGGAGGGAGGGAGGGAGGAAGGGGAGGGGAGGGAGAGAGAGGGAGGGAGGGAGGGAGGAAGGAAGAGAGGGAGGGAGAGAGATGGAGGGAGCGAGGGAGGGAGGGAGGGAGGGAGAGAGGGAGGGAGGAAGGGAGAGAGAGAGAGAGGGAGGGAGGGAGGGAGGGAGGGAGGAGAGGGAGGGAGAGAGATGGAGGGAGGGAGGGAGGGAGGAAGGAAGAGAGGGAGGGAGGGAGCGAGGGAGGAAGGGAAGGAGGGAGGGAGGGAGGGAGGGAGGAAGGAAGAGAGGGAGGGAGAGAGATGGAGGGAGCGAGGGAGGGAGGAAGGGAGGGAGAGAGGGAGGGAGGGAGGGAGAGAGATGGAGGGAGGGAGGAAGGGAGGGAGGGAGGGAGGGAGGGAGAGATAGAGATAGAGAAAGAGAGAGAGAGAGAGAGAGAGAGAGAGAGAGAGAGAGAGAGAGAGAGAGAGAGAGAGAGAGAGAGAGAGAGAGAGAGAAAGAGGGAGAGAAACGAAGAGGAAGAGAGAGCGAGGAAAAGAGAAAGGAAGAGAGAGAGAAAAAAAGAGAAAGGAAGAGAGAGAGAATAAGAGAAAGGAATAGAGAGAGAGAATAAGAGAAAGGAAGAGAGAGAGAGAGAGAGAGAGAGAGAGAGAGAGAGAGAGAGAGAGAGAGAGAGAGACATCGAGAAGGGAGAAGGAAGGGACGGAGGGAGGGAAGAAGGAAGGGAGGGAGGGAGGGAGAGGAGGGGCGGAGGGAGGGAGGGAGGAAGGGACGGAGGGAGGGAGGAGAGGGAGGGGGAGGGAGGGGGAGGGAGGAGGAGGGAGGGGAAGGGACGGAGGAGGGAGGAGAGGGAGGGGACGGAGGGGGAGGGAGGGGGAGGGAGGAGGGGAGGAAGGGACGGAGGGAGGGGAGGGAGAG
>BOPN01000266.1:245580-255580 GCA_017312705.2 Penaeus japonicus
TGGTGTGCTTGTGCCAGCTGCAATCAACAAGAGCTCAATGGACTTTGCAGAAGAATCCGGCAAAAAAAATCTTTGCAACTGTTATCTAGGCTTCCTATACGTGACTATAAGAATGATGCTGATTATGTTGATGATAATGATCTTGATAGCAGTAATAATAGTAGTAAAAGTAGTAGTAGTAGTAGTAGTAGTAGTAGTAGTAATGATAAAAATAAGGATAAAATAATAATTATTATTATCATTACATTCATAATAATATTAATTATGACAATGATAATGACAATTGATAACGATAATAACAATAATAATAACGATAATAACAATAATAATAACGATAATAACAAACAATAATAATAACAATGATAATAACAATAATAATAACAATAATAATAACGATGGTAATAAAAATTAATAATGGTAATAATGATACTACTACTACTAATAATAATAATAATGATAATAACAATACTACTACTAATAATAACCCTATTCCTTTAACCCCCTCCCCATTCCACAACCAGTCCCTCACCCCCCTTTTCTCCAAGCATCCACTCCCCCCCCCCATCCTCATTCACAAACACGACATCCTTCCGAGGGAGCTAACTATTAACTGGGCGAGTGAGTGACCGTCGCCGTGCTACGGTACCGGGAACGCATGGCCGTGCATGGGTAATGTGGGGGAATAGGTGGGGCACTGCGGCATCGATGGGGGTAGGGGGAGGGGGAGGGGTAGGGGGAGGGGGAGAGAGCAGGGAAGGGGATGGGGGATGGGGTATGTGAAGAGGGGGGGGCGGGGAGGGGGGAGAGAGGAGGGGTGGGGATGGGGGATGTAAAGATGGGGGACGGGGAGGAGGGAGGAGGGAAAGGGGATGGGATGGGGAAGGGGAGAAAGGGAGGGAGGAGGAGAGGGGAGAGGATAGGGAGAAGGGAGGGATGGAATTGCGGGTTTATTGCGGCATCGATGGGGGAGGGGGCGAGAGGGAAGGGAAAGGGGAGAGGGGAATGGGGTGGCATATGCGGATAGATAGACGGACAGACATGCAGGCAGGCGAAAAGACTTATGTAATCATATACACATATGCATGGAAGTATGGAAGCACACTGAAGCACACTCATAAACACAAGCATACACTCTACATCCTTGTGGCGAAGGGGGAAAGGAAAAGGAGGGAAGGGGAAAAGAAGGGACGAGGAAAAGAGGGGAAAGGGAAAAAAAAAGGGGGAAGGCTGCGAAGGACCGAGCGAAAATGCCGAGATTCGTCCTGGCTTTTGTGGACTCTGTGTGAGGGATAATATAACACATCCTATCATGCAACCTTATAAAGAAATATATCATAACAGCAACATTCATGGACCTTCATATCTTAAAAAACAAGCAAATTCCAGCTCTATTGCTAGCGTTACTTTTGAAGGTCGGGTCAGACAGAACACCTATGGACACTCAAGCATAGTTCCTCAATCTCAAATTACTGTCCTGCAATCCCCAACTCACCTCGGAATATCGTTTAGCAACAGACCTGACTGACCTTCTCGTAACAGCCTACCTGACAGCTCAACCCCCCAGCCCTAGCCCCAGCCCCAGCCCCACCCCCAGCCCAACCCCATCCCTACCCCCACCCCTTCTCCTGGTTCCGACCAATGGCCAAACTGACACTTCTAACTAATAGCAATGACTAGCACCTTGTCTGCCATATATTTTGATAGAGAGTTTTTTTAGACAGTTGCTATAGCTTGTGCTTGCAACATCTTGAAATAATATTAAACCGTCACTGGCGTGGACACTTTAAGGTGAAAGTTATGTTAATATTCTAAATTAATGTAAATAAGTGGGTTTTACTGTAGGTTCGTGGTAATAAAAAATGACTAATTTCGCAAGTTCTTAAACACTATTATTAAAACAAGTTTATTCACTCTAATGTATACCGAACCAAACATAAATAGTAAATAGATTAACATAAAAGTATAGAAAAGAAGTAGATGAATAATAACAATAATAATAATAAGATGATGATAAAGAAGAAGAAAAACGAAGAAGAAAAAAAATAATAATAATAACAAGAAGAAAACAGCAAGAAAAGGAGGAAGAGGAAAAAGAAAAAGGAAAAGAAGGAGAGGAGAGGAGTAATCGGAAGAACTATAAGAAGAAAAAGGGGAAAAAATAGTGGAGGCTTCCAATGAAGTTAAAAAATAGGAAAATTAGGAAATACGAAACAGGAAGAAACAGAGGAAGAGGAGGAAACCGAAAGAGGAAGAAAGAAGAAGAGATAAGCCCGATAATCGCCCATCGTCGCCTCCTATTTCTCTATATCCCCTCCTCAACCCCTGCCCCCTTGCAATCGTACTTTTACCGCCCCCTCCAACCCTTCTTCTACCCCCCTCCCTTGCATTTGTACTTCTATTTCCCCCTCCACCCCTTCCCTATCCTGCCCCCTCCTCTACCCCTCTTACAGTTGCTCTCCCCCCCCCCTCCCCTTAATACCACCTTCCAGCCATCTCCTCTATCCCTTTTGCAGTTGCTTGCTCTTCTCCCCCCCCACTCTTCCCATCACCTCTATCCCTCTTTGGTACGAATCCCTTGCGCGTTCTCCACTCCTTATCTCCCCCTCTACCCCTCCTCCGCTCCCCCACTTATCTGCATAACTACCTCCATCCCCTTCCTCCCCCACCCCCTCTCCATAGAGCAGTGATATCAGCGCTTACATACTCTGTCCTCCTGCGCATTATTTTCCGTTTGTGAAATCCGGGAGCGCAAAGGGGGGGGGGGGGAGGAGGAGGAGGAGGAGGAGGTTTCTTTGCCTCCGCCAGCCAAAGTAGCTGAGAGACAGAGAGAGAGAGAGAGAGAGAGAGAGAGAGAGAGAGAGAGAGAGAGAGAGAGAGAGAGAGAGAGAGAGAGAGAGAGAGAGAGAGAGAGAGAGAGAGAGAGAGAGAGAGAGAGAGAGAGAGAGAGAGAGAGAGAGAGAGAGAGAGAGAGGGAGAGAGGGAGAGAGGGAGAGAGAGAGAGAGTGAGAGAGAGAGAGAGAGAGAGAGAGAGAGAGAGAGAGAGAGAGGAGGGAGGAGAGGGGAGGGAGGGAGGGAGAGAGAGAGAGAGAGAGAGAGAGAGAGAGAGAGAGAGAGAGAGAGAGAGAGAGAGAGAGAGAGAGAGAGAGAGAGAGAGAGGAGGGAGAGAGAGAGGGAGAGAGAGAGGGAGAGAGAGAGAGAGAGAGAGAGAGAGAGAGAGAGAGAGGGGGAGAGAGAGAGAGAGAGAGAGAGAGAGAGAGAGAGAGAGAGAGAGAGAGAGAGAGAGAGGGAGGGAGGGAGGGAGGGGGAGGGGGAGAGGGGGAGGGAGAGAGGGGGAGAGAGAGAGAGAGAGAGAGAGAGAGAGAGAGAGAGAGAGAGAGAGAGAGAGAGAGGGAGGAAGAGAGAGAGAGAGAGAGAAAGAGAGAGAGAGAGAGAAAGAGAAAGAGAGAGAGAAAGAGAGAGAGAAATAGAGTCAGATAATCCCCGGATTTCCCTTGGACAAAACTCGCGATAAACCCCCAAGGCGATTGGAGGGCCGGCGATTACACCCGAAAACGAGCAAAATCTCTCTCACGAAGGGCTTTCCGCCGACGTTGAAGGGGTGGGGGGGTAGTAGGGAAGGGGAGAGAGAAACATGGGGGGGAGGAGAGAAGCGTATGAGCATAACTATCTTTTTAAAAAGGAGAAGTAAGGAATGAATACCATACAAGTATCGTTTTTTTGTTTTAAGTCGGAAAGGAGTACGAGTATATCTCTTTTTTTCTAAGAGTAGGAGATATATTTTTACAAAGGGAGAGTAAGGAAGAAGTACTATACAAGCATCTCTTTTTCAGTCGGAAATGATTAAGAGCATAATTACCTTTTGAAAGGGAGAGTAAAGAAGAAGTACTATATAAGTATCTTTTATAAGTCGGGAAGGAGTATGAGAATATTTTCTTTTTTAGAAAACCGCAAGAGAGGACAACTTACATAATTAATTTCTAAAAAAAAGGAAAAGAATTCTTCAAGTAATGCAGCGTGAATGTTATGATCATCTCGGCACCTTGTCCTTGTCCGTGCTTGAGTCTACTTGCGTGCTAAGTTCGAGAGCGTGCGTGCGTGTGTGCGTGCGTGATTGTGTGCGTGCTTGCGTGTGCGGTATACGTGCGAAGAAAGCATATCCGCTACCTCAGGAATCGCGTGGCAAAATCAGTAATTTTTATTTTTTAACATCAGGGTTTCTTTTTCTAAATATCTAAATCTAAATTTACAGCGCCTTCGACGTTTGTGGGATTGTGGTTCATCCAGGAGGGTGGAACGTAACTAAATCACGTGTCAGTGTACACAGAGCCGCTTTTTTCTCTCTCGTACAGTCAGGCGAGTCGTCTACAGATGACTCGACGACTGACGACTCGTGAGTCACCCAACACCAGCAAACAACTCTAGACCATTCAACTCGCATAGGAAACCACCAAGAACATTCCACGTACGTTAATGAACTCATCTCCCCTTTCCTTTCCCCTCCCCCCTCCCCCTTCCTCGTGCCTTCTCTTCTCTTCCCCTTCCCGTTCCCCTCCCCTTTCCTCGTGCCTTCTCTTTCTTTCCCCTCCTCCCTCCCCCTCCCCCTCCCTCGTGCCTCTCCTTCTCCCAATCCTCTCTACACATGTTTTCTTCCCCCTTCCCACATGCCTCCCTTCTTCCATTCTCTTCATGCATTACCCTGCCTTTCATCCTCCTTTCCCCTCTCTCTTCTTCTTCTTCTTCCTTCCCTCTTCCTATACCTATCCCTTTATCCCTTTCTCCTTCACCTTCTCTTCCACCTTCCTCCTCCTTTCCCTCTTCTTCTCCCTCCTCATATCCTTCTGCTTTCATGTATCTTCATGTATACTTTCACCCACCTCCTCCCCTCCTTCTTTTGTTCCACCTCCTTCCCACTCTTCCTCCTCCTCCACCTCCTTCACCTTCCTCCTCCTCCCCTCTTCCTCCTCCTCCCCTCTTTCTCCTCCTCCTCCCCATCCCCCATCCCCTTCCCCTTCCCCCTACTAGGAAAGTATTCCCCCTCACCCACCTCCCCTGGGAATCTTTATCATGCTCCAGTGTCATGCACCAAGGCACAACAACTGCTTCAGCAAAATCAGTAAGATCACTCATTAAAAAAAATGTACAGAGCATTATCTATGTATGACAAAAAGAGGAAACTTACCCTCATTCACGGCATATGCATGCAAAATCATGCACAGCAGTGTCACAACTTCCGCTTTCTACCGTTCCACATACACCCTCCCTTCGCACAACCCACATCCCACAACATCTATCTTTTCACCCAACCCACACTCTCCCCACACCCTCACTATCCACCCCTCCATCCCCACACAATCCCCATACCTCTTCCAACCTCTCCACCACCTCCACCCAACCCACACACCAGGAGGAGGAGGAGGTGGAG
The DNA here is from genome assembly GCA_017312705.2 of Penaeus japonicus. Taxonomy (NCBI): domain Eukaryota; kingdom Metazoa; phylum Arthropoda; class Malacostraca; order Decapoda; family Penaeidae; genus Penaeus; species Penaeus japonicus. The sequence continues at coordinate 251,003 of BOPN01000266.1, forward strand.
GAGGAGGAGAAAAGAATAGGAAGAGGAAAAGGAGAAAGATCTTAGCATAGGAGAGAGAGAGAGAGGAAGAGGGAAAAGGTATGAGGTGGATTATCTTTGAAAAGGGAGGAGGAGGAAAAGGAGGAAGAAGAGTAGGAAGAGGAAGAGGAGGATCTTGGCAAAAAGGGGAGAAAAAGGAATAGGGAAGATGAGAATTAAAGAGGAAAAAAAGAGAAAGGTTTTGGAAGAGGAAAATGTAAAGAGGAGGCTAAGAAGAGGGAGAAGGGGAGAGAAAGACCCAACAAGATGAAACAGAAAACCTTCCAAGAGGAGCGACAAAACGACAAGTTCAAAGAGGTAAGAGTAGGAAAGATTTGGAAGTGGAGATTGAAGACCTTAGAACACCGAACCAAAGACGGATGAAGGCCTGGACCGTCCAAGAGGAGCGAAAGAGTAACAAGCTTAAGACCCTCGCAGATAGAACAGGAGGACGAAAGAAAAGTTGAACCTTACAAGAGGAGCGAAAGAGTGAAAAATTCGAAGAGAAAAGGAGAGGAAGACTCAACCTAGCACGAGGAACAAGAACACAACAAGTTCAAAGAGGAAAGAGGAGGAAAACCTTCCTAGATAGAAAAAGAAGAAGAAGAAGAAGACGAAAGAGGAGCTGGACCCTCCAAGAGGAGCGAGAACGTGGCAAGTTCAAAGAGGAAAGCGCGGGCGTCGAGGACCGCCACTCGGCCGTCTTGAGCAATGAGGAACTTCCTGCGCGGGTCGTGTCCGAAGACAAATATGGAATCTTATCGTAAAACATAAAATAAAAAGAAGAAAAAAACAGAGAGAAAAATACTACTCAAGGTCTTAGTTAAACAAGGAAGGAATAAGACACACAAAACAAAAATCTGATAAAAGACACGCCCCATGCGGTTCTCAAAAGAAAAAAAGAAAAGGGAGAAAACGATAAAAAAAGGGAAAATATTATTTCTAAAGAATACTCACAACGCACCGTAACGAAGAAGAGTGAGAGATACAAAGAGTGTGAACAAAGCCGGAATCACACCCAAACCAGTTTCCACTAAGAGCGCGCACGCCTACACACCCACCCACGCCTACTCCTCCTCCCCTCCCCCCCCCTTTAACCTCCTCTTATCCTATTGCCCCCTCCCCCTCCCTGTCTCATCCCCTAACTAGCACCTTAATCCCCCCTCCTTCTCCTACCTTCCCTACCCCTCCTTTTACTCTTTACGGAGAGATAACCTGTCCTTCCCCCCTCTTCCCTTCCCCATCTTCCTCTCCCCCCCTCCTATCCCCTGCATCCTATTTTCCTTATATCCCCCTATCTCCTTATACCTACGCAATCATCCCCCCTTCCCCACCCACCTCCTTATCCCTGAACCCCCCTCTTCTCCATCCCAACCCCTTTACCCCCATGCACTCCTTTTCCTCTCCCCTATACACACACACACCCTTACTCCCTCTCACTCCCCCTCCCCCTCCCTCTTCCACACAGCCTTATCCCTAGGCAACGCCCCCCCACCCTCCCTTTCCCACACACAGCCTCCCCCCCGCCCGCTCCCCCACCCCACTCCACCCCAAAACACAACCCGAAAATCCGGCTACAAATGACATTACGCAACACGAACGCAACAGTATCCCCCTTTCTTTGCACAATAGCTAACGTAAACGTCGGAGAAATCTGTATTGCACGTTGCATTAAGGACGGGACGTAAAGAAGAAAAACAAAAACATGGAACATAAACACAACATAACGGAAACAACGTATGAAGGAAATGAAGATTACAGAACGATGATGAAGAAGAAGTAGAAGTAGAAGAAGAAGAAGCAGAAGAACAAGAACAAGAACAACAACAGAATAGGAAGAGGGGAAGAAAGAAAGAGGTGAACTATACATACAATTTCAACAGACAGGTGACGTAAGTATCCAACGCACAAGAAATGACGCCACAACAACAAAAATAGGAGAGAAAAGGAAAGAAAGGAGAAAGAAGAAAAAAAGAAAACAGGTGAAAGAAAGAAAGAAGAAAAATTATAGAAAGACAACGAAGTAAAAAAAAAACACGATTATATTTGCCTCGACAACAGACCAGCTCGCCAGCCAATAAATCTCTTGCACATTATTCAACGAAAGCAATCACAAAGAGAGAAAATTATAAAAGAAAGAAAAAAACAAAAAGAAAAAGGAAAAAGAAGAAAAATAAGAAAAAGATAAAACAAAGAAAAAAAAGAAAAAGAAAAAGAAAAAGGAAAAAGCAGAAAAATAAGAAAAAGATAAAACAAAGAAAAAAAAGAAAAAGAAAAAGAAAAAGGAAAAAGAAGAAAAAGATAAAACAAAGAAAAAAAAGAAAAAGAAAAAGAAAAAGGAAAAATAAGAAAAAGATAAAACAAAGAAAAAAAGAAAAAGAAAAAGGAAAAAGAAGAAAAAGAGAGAAAAAAACAAGATAACATTTCCCTCGGCCGCCGACCAGCAGGTAAAGTTTCGTTCCGATAATTCCGTTCACGCATTCACGCCGGAGCTCAACGACCGTCGGCAAGCACATCTGCGGCGCGACGACAGCTGGTTGCGCCACGACACCCTCCCCCCACCCCTCACCCTTCATTTACCCTCTCTCTCTAGCCCCCTTCCTCCCACCCCGATCCTCGCCCCTTCTTCTTGGGTTTTATCCTCTTCTCTTCTCTTCTCTTCTCTTCTCTTCTCTTCTCTTCACTTCTTCATGTTCCTCCATTCTTGCTCCGACCTCCCTCCTTCTTCTTTCTTCCTCCCTCCTTCTTCCCCCACGTCCTTTGCCCCTTCTATTCATTGCTCCCCCTCATTCTGTACTCTCTTACCCCCCTATTTATCTTTATTCACTACCTACCCCACCCCCCCCAATCTCTTCTCCAACCACCTGTCCTTCCCTTCTTTCTCTTTCGCTTTCTTTTTTCATCCCCCCCTTCCCCTGTTCAACTTCTCCCCCCCCCCTCCCCCACTTTCCACCTGTCCTTCACTTCCCCTTCACCTCTTACATATCTTTCCTGCATCCCCTCTCCCATCGCTACTCTCCTCCCCTTCCCTCACATCCCCTCGCCAACCCTTCCCTTTTCCCTCCCCTCCCTTCTCTCCCACCCCTTCGCCTCCCCCTTCCCTTTCCCCCTTCCTTCGTATCCCCCCTTCTCCTTCCCCACCCCTCTCCCCCCGTCTCCTCCTCTCACAACTAAAGACAGCTGAACATTCCGCGGTTTTCAGAAGAGAGGGAAAATAATAATGAATAGTAAAACTAGGTAGACAAGCAAATACTGCCAACGATGGTATTTATCTCAGTGTTTAAAAAAGAACCACCCCCCCCCCCCTTTCCCCCTTCAGTCCCCTGTCCGCCCCCCTCCTTTCCCCCTTCAGTCCCCCGTCCGCCCCCCTCCATTCCCTCTTTCCCCCTCCTTCTGTTTATAAATTGAGATGAAGGAAGTAAATCGTGCAGACATGATTCTGAATCTTCTCTCGCTCGAAGAATCTGCCTCGCGCCCATCCTTCCTTGCTCGTTCTTCCTTCGTCTTCTTTCTTTCCTTCTTCTTCCTTCGTCCTCTTTATTTCCTTCTTCTTCTTCTTCTTCCTCTTACTTTTTTTTCTTTCTTTCTCTCTTTATTGCCCTTTTTTCTCTATCTTCCTATTTCTCTCATTCTCATCTCTTTAGCTTTCTCTCTGTCTCCCCCTCATCCTCACTCTTCTTCTCCCTCTCCCTCGACCTCACACTCCCCATCCTCCCTCTCTCTCCCTCCTCCCTCACCCCCTTTATCTCCTTCCCTCCACCTTCCTCTCCCTCTCCCTGTCTCCCCCTCCACCTCTCCCCTTCTCACTCACCCTCCACCTCCCCCTCTCCTCTTCTCCCTCTCCCTCTCCCTCTCTCTCCCCCTCCCCCTACCCCCTTTCTCTCCCTCCTCCTCTCTTCCTCCCCGCAATATACACACATGCCTAAGCACGCCCCTCACGCACACAGACAAAATAAAGCCAACACAAAAATCACAAACTTCTCCCCTGGACTGGGCCTCCGTAACAAAAATAATTATAATAATAATAATAAGACTAAAAATTGTTTTTAAAAATCGTTATAACAAGTATATAAATAAATATAGGAGACTAAGCATTCCCTTCACTCCCCTTCCATTCCTTTCCCTTCTACTTTCCTTCCCTTCCCCTTCCCCTTCCCCTTCCGCCTTCCCTTCCCTTCCCTCCCTTACCCCTTTCTCTCCCTTCCCCTTCCCCCTTCCCTTCCCTTCCCTTCCTTTCCTTTCCCTTCCCTTCCTCCTCCCTTCCCTCCCCCTCCCTTCCCCCCTTCCCGCTTCCCTCCCCCACACACGAAACACAGCACGCTAATCGATATACAATGATCCTTGAGATAAGCAGTGGAACGTCGGCTGCTTCTTCCTCGCCTTCTTCTTGTTCTTTTTCTCCTTCTTCTCCTTCTTCGTCTCCTACTTCTGCTTTGTCTCCTCCACTTCTACCTTTACCTCCAGGTCTACCTCCTCCCCCTCCCCCCACCTTCTCCACCCCCACTTCCAACTCCAACTCCAACTCCACCTCTACCTCCATCTCCACCTCCACCACCCTCT
>BOPN01000266.1:260580-270580 GCA_017312705.2 Penaeus japonicus
ATGAATGTTACACTGATGGATCCCTACAGTCTGGAAGTAGAGCAGGATGTGCTTATGTTGTATATAAAAACAATATTTTGCAGCACCAAGATTGTAGGAGGGTTCATGACTGGGCGAGCACTACGCAAACTGAGTTGGCAGGAATACTCATAGCCACAGACTTTCTGTTAACTCAAGGCTCAGGAGTAATTTTCTGCGACTCGCAGAGTGCTCTCCAGACTCTGAACACCCTTGATAAAGGTGCTGGAAATATCGTAAATGATATAAGAATAAATGTACATCGCGCCAAGGAACGGGGACATGCTATACATTTTGTGTGGATACCATCGCATGTTGGAATCGCTAAACATGATCATGCTGATCGCCTAGCGAGGGCAGGATGTGATAAGCAAATTGTGGATATAGACTTTGGCATACCTCTTGCTAGGATCTCACACATAATAAGAACCTCCAATAGGGAGGACTTGATGGAGCTAACAAACTCTCAAAGACCTGAAAGCTGTAGCATAAAACATTTTGACCAGTTCTCGCAGGAGAGATTCATTTATGGGTCATACAAGACAAGAACAAGACAATGTGATATTGTGACTGCAAGAATTAGACTTGGATACAGAATGTATTGGCAGGTCAGTTCAGAATGCAATGTAGAAGAAACTAAATGCAGACTTTGCAACGAAGAGTATAAACGAACACTTGAACATTACATTTCAGAGTGCCATATGATACAACCTTTCAGACCACCTAGCATGAGGTACGCAGAGTTATGTAATTATTTCATAACATCAACTGTACTAGATGTAATTATGCTATATCCGAAATTCGGTATATGATACCCTATTATAACATTTATCATATGTCTATTCACGTTGATATACTATAGAATATAATCACCTTAATTTGTAATAAAATGTTAGCAACAATGTCATGACTACATAAATGTATCAAAGCTTGCCCATGCCTGTGCAGTTAGCCAGGGTGGTAAATAAAGATCTAATCTAATCTATTCTAAGACTTGGATCAAAGTTAGGCTTTTCCTTTTTTTTCTTTTTTTTCGTCTGTCCCTTTTTCGTTTGTTTTTTCTTTCTTTCTTTTTCTTGTCGCGCTCGCTCACTTTGTGTCTCTATCTCTTTTTCTTTCCTTCTTTCTTTCTTTTATTCTTTCTTTCTTTCTTTCTCTCCCTCTATCTCTCACTCTCCCTCTCTCTCACTCTCTCCCTCTCTCTCCTTTTTTCTTTTTCTTTTTCTTTTTCTTCTTCTTCCTCCTCCTCCTCTCTCTCTCTTCCTCATTCTCAATCCTTCTTCAGATTTTCTCCCCTTCCTTTTGCAATGATACCCGGGATAGGCCTAGTAGAATCCTTTATTATCACGATTGGAACAATATATCTGATGCAAACAAACAAACAAGCAAGCAAACGAAACCAGAATAAACGTACAACAGAACCAAAATCAAAAGCATGCACAATGAATTCAAATCATTCAATTAAGCAATGCAGCGAATCTACCCATAATGACATTTGATCACGAACAAGCAAAGGAACAAACACACCCGACACAATAATTAAATCTAATTAAACGATTATTTAATTACCCGACCTTCTCAAGCACGGAAGATAGACTCCCAAATCGATTGCGTAATTACAATTAGATATTTCAATCATAAAGCATAACATAACATACGCTCTTCATTCACAACCTGTAATGCAGGTTGATATATTCAAGTCTTATTATTAAATAGATAGCATGCATAAATAAACTACTATGTCCTTCGTGCATGAATATCAAGCACATTCGCTTTATGCTAATGCGCTTCTGTAAGTTATTATTGTGATTAATTCCGATTTATTTGTTCTTGTGTTTAGTGCTTTGCTTCAGTCATTGCATATTTGCCATAGCTCGAGAGAGAGGGGGGGGAGGGATAGGGAGAATGAGGGAGAGGGAGAGTGTGTGTGACGGAGGGAGGGAGGGAGAGGGAGAGGGAGAGAGAGGAAGAGCTAGTGGGATAGAGAGAGAGAGAGAGAGAGAGAGAGAGAGAGAGAGAGAGAGAGAGAGAGAGAGAGAGAAAGAGAGAGAGAGAGAGAAAGTATGACAATGATGAAGGGGAGGATAAAGAACAGGAGGAGAAGGAGGAGGAGGTGTTATTGGTGATAGTGATGAAGATGTGATAATGATGGTGTTAGTGCGGACGATGATGCTATTTTGAGCCTAAATGAGTACATAAAGCAAATATTAGAGAGTCAAGAAGCTTAACAAATTTTCACACAAATAAGACACACACCAAAATTAAAGAAAATGTATATGACTTAAAAGGCTTGACTATATCTATAGAAGGGGGGGGGGGGTAAGTGGCACGAGGGAAGGGGGAGGGGGGTAAGTGGCACGAGGGAAGGGGGAGGGGGGTTAGTGGCACAAGGGAAGGGGGAGGGGGGTAAGTGGCAGAAGGGAAGGGGGAGGGGGGTAAGTGGCACGGGGGAAGGGGGGAGGGGGGTAAGTGGCACGAGGGAAGGGGGAGGGGGGTAAGTGACAGAGGGGAAGCGGGAGGGGGGTAAGTGGCACGAGAGAAGGGGGAGGGGGGTAATTGGCACGAGGGAAGGGGGAGGGGGGTAAGTGGCACGGGGGAAGGGGGGAGGGGGGTAAATCTGAGGAAGGGAGGGAGGTGGGAGGAAGGGGGAGGGAGTCAGAAGACGTCCATTTTGAAAATAGTCTTTGACCCTAATGTATTATTCATGGGTTTTGACCGCCTGTGTCCCGGTGTATCACACGTGTGACCTGAACATATGTACGTCAATGTGTCATTCCAGGTTGTATTGAATGGATGTTCATGTGCCATTCCTCTGCATGCGTATGAGCGCGGAGGGGAGCGGGGGGGGGGGGGGGGGGTCAGGGTGCGTAAATACATGCGTATGTGTCAAGATATGTATCCCGATGTATCATTCCTGGACACAATTGAGTAGCGGGAGACATTGTTATTCTCATTGAAGCTCACTTCAAAGCTTCTTTAGTAAACACAAACACCGGTTTCTTTTTCTTCTTCTTCCCTTCATTTCTTCTTCTACTTCTTCTTTTTCTTCCTCCTTTCTTTCTTTCCTTTTCTTCTTCTTCCGTTCATTTCTTCTTCTAATTCTTCTTCTTTTTCTTCCTCCTTTCTTTCTTTCTTTTTTTTTTCTTCTTCTTCTTCTTCTTTCTCTTCTTCTTCTTCTAGTACTTCTACTTCTTCTCCTTCCTTTAATTCATTCTACTTCTTCTCCCTCCTTTCTTATCCGTTTCTTCACCTTCTTCTTCATTTCTTCCCATTCTTATTCTTTCCCTTTCCCTGATTCTAAATTTTTGTCCGTTGCGTGTTCAAGTTCCATATCACGCTTCTGTGAACAAAAAATGACTTATTTTATGTGTACAGGAATCTGTTTACCTCCCCGCCTCCCTCAAGTTATTCATGACCGGCTGTCTGTATACTGTATAAATGCCGTCCTTGCAATTCAATGCTTGAAAGTCATATTTGCGAAGAAAAAATAAATATATAAAAAAATAAAATAAAATTTATTTATATGTATGTATACAGTATGTATGTGTATATATTTATTTATATATGTGTGTGTGTGCGTGTGTGTGTGTGTGTGTGTGTGTGTGTGTGTGTGTGTGTGTGTGTGTGTGTGTGTGTGTGTGTGTGTGTGTGTGTGTGTGTGTGTGTATGTGTGTGTGTGTATGTATGTGTATGTGTGTGTGTACATATACATATATATATATATATATATATATATATATATATATATATATATATATATATATATATAATATATATACATATACATATATATATATATATTTATGAATATATATATGTATATATACATATATATATAATATATACATATCATATATATATATATATTTATAAATATATATTTGTATATATATACATATATATATATATATTTATATATATGCATATACATGTGTCTGTGTGTGTGTGTATTTATATGTACATATACATATATTAATGACAATGATACAAATACTGAATATTTGCAAAACAAAATACATATTAATGGCAACAACAAATATTTGAAGAAAAAAAAATATTGATGGCACTGATATAAAAGCTAACACCAATCCAGGCAATAAAGATGATAAGCTGCAACAACAATAGCAGTGAAGAGGGCGGTGGCAATGGCTTCGGTAATGATGACGATGACAGTGACGACGACGACGACGATGAGTATGGTGGTGGTGGTGGTGATAGTGATGATGATGATGATGATGATGATGATGATGATGATGATGATGAAGATGAAGATAACGATGACGATAAGGACAATGAAGATCACGATTTCGGTGACGATGTCGCCGGTATGAAAAGCAACACCAACCAAAACCAAAATCAACCCCCCCCCCTCCTCTTCCACAACATATCCGCCAGCAAAACACAACAACAACAACAAAACCACAAGAGCCAACGCCACAGAGGCCCTTTCCTTCTTGAGGCCGAAATCCCATTCTTCGGCTAACGAGCGTCCGTCGCTAATTAACGAGCCAGTCAAACGGACGAGCAGATTGGGTCGTTCCGACGGCGAGTCTCGCCGACAAACGAACGACCCGCGGCGGGTTTGTCTTGAGTCAGGCGAGTGAACGTGAACACGATGTTGAACATGTAGCGTAGGTTGAACGCAACTGTGAACCTCTGAACGTAGTAGTATCGTTGGAGTGAACCGAACTTTGAGAAACTGAGCATAGGATCGCTTTAATGGACTGAACTAATATAACACTGAACATAAATATCGTTTTAATAGACTGAACATGGTATCGTTCAAGTGAACTGAACCATGAACCACTGAACATAGTATCGTTTTAACAGACGGGGGCCGGATACTCAAAACAGCTAACGATATCATAAGCCCGCGCAGCCAGGCCGCGCATGTCTTAACTCGAACTGCGAGGTCGGAGGCCCGAGGGTCATACCCAAAACTTTTAACCGTCCCCGCGTGACGTCACAGCACCTCGTAACTTAAGGGTGGCCCCGAGCACTCGTACCGGTGTGAACCCGGAAATAAGTCGTGCTAGTTCCGACTTGTGCAAGCGAGTTATGTATAGATTATGTTTTATTGACCGTCCTATACACAGTATTAAGCGTCATATCAATTTATATAGACTGCGCTCTTCGTTTACCTAGTGGAGTTGACAATACATAATGACCAGCCCCTGAACTATGAGCCACTGAACATGGTATCGTTTTAATAGACTGAACCATAAACCACTGAACATAGTATCGCTTAAAAGGACAGAGCTATGAGCCACTGGGCAAAATATCGTTTTAATAGACTGAACGACAAGCCACTGAAAAAAAATATATATTTCGCTTAAATGAATTGAACTCATGAGCCACTGGACAAACTATCATCTAGCTGGAAGTGAACTATGAGACACTGAACATAATATCGCTTAGATTAACTGAGCTACGAACCATTAAACAACATATCGACTCGCTGGAACTGAATTATAAGAAGAGTAAGGCTGCATACAGCAAATCTTGGAGTACGAACAAATGAATAACGCTTTGGGGTCGTTATTTTGTTTATGATATGCACCGTGGGTAAAAGTACAAGAGGAGAATGAATTGCCTGGCCTCTTTATTGCCATATATATATATATATATATATATATATATATATATATATATATATATATATATATATATATATATATATATATATATATATATATATATATATATATATATATATATATATATATATATATATATATATACATGTATGTATGTATATATATGTACATACCAAATGTGTACATATATATATATATAAATATATATATATATGTGTGTGTGTGTATTATATAAATACATATATATATATATATATATATATATATATATATATATATATATATATACATATATATATATATATATACATATATATATTAATATAAGGCATCTATAAAGATAAACTCCCTCATTGGCTGGGACCAGGAGCAGAGACCGAAGGGGGATGTACTCAGCATCCAATCTACGCCCACTACATCCCCTTAGGAACATTTGCGAGAGATGCCGCGGCTGATGAGGCTAACGACCTCTCCGCCCCGTGATAATGAAGGTCGAATGTCATGTGAGGTCAAAGAACCAAATCTAACAGAAGCGGGTAGAGTTGTTAAAGCCAGGTCAAAGTTGTGTGGTATTTTTGGAGCAAGGTCAGGTTATGGGATGGAATTTGCGGTAGGTTCTGTTTAAGTCATGTTAGGTCGAAGGCGAATTCAAGCCAAGGCAGAGCATAATTCTGACCTAAGTTAGGCGGCGATGGTATAGGGCATTCGGGCTAGGTCAAAGAATAATCTTAAACAAGGTCAAATTCAATAGGCCTAGTAATTTCAGATGGTAGAGCGAAAGGCGGTAATCCCAGGTCGGGGTCATCAGCCCAGGTCATAGGTCAAGCGAAAGTGTCCACAAATACGCTGGAGGCGGTATAACAAACTCAGGTCAGACAATAAAGAAGCACTCCTTAATTATATATTCCTCTTGCGTATCTTCTTCATACAATTTATTAATTCGTTTTAGCATTTGCTTATATTTACTTTAAGCAATCACTATTTAATTACTCTTTACATGTTACTGACTTTGCGAATTCGTCGAAACAAAATAGTTTTCCCAACTTTCTTCGCTTTGGAAGTTGTTACCAAAAGAAGTCACGTTTCATATATATTTTTTTTCTCTCCAGCCCGTGTATAATGCGTGTGTGGATAGGGCATCACGAGCGATAAATCTCACATAATATTTCTCCACTTGACATTACATCTGTGAAAGGGAACGTAATGTGTTTCCCATATATTTCCTGTATGTCACTGCCTCCGTTCGCTTGTCGTAATATGCGATAATGCGAACTACACCTGCGCCGTTGGTGTCGCAAGTGATCACGTTCCGTACATGTTTTACACGCCACTACACTCGTTGTTCCAAATCGAATGACTAATAAGGAAAACGTGGGACCGTAACTTAAACATTAGCCTACTCATAACCCTAAAAAAAGAATCAAACCCTAAAAAAAATCAGGGATTTAAATTACATTGCTTACTTTCAACCGCGATCCCAGTCATGGTCCCGACAATGTAAAAAAAAAAGTCTTCCTTATGATGAAAATTACTAGTGTTTAAGTAAAGCTTTCTTGATTCTCAGAAGCTTTGCTAGGTCACTATGAGGCTAGTGGTTCTTGGTCGTCTTACCACCATTACCCACCCTCCCTTAGTCTCCTACCCTGAACCGAATCAACTGAAAAAAAACGTTTGCAGAAAAAAGATCCAAAATTGAAAACCAGAAAAATTCTTCTGGAAACTAATCACACCCTCTTACATAGCGCGCTCCTCAGGTCAAGAACCTCTGCTTGTGATCATTACATGCCTGTTAAGATTTAATGGGCATGATTCAACGTTTATCATGTGAATTAACACTGGGCGAAAGTACTCTTTGTAGATACTTTCATCACTATTTCTCTGCTTAATTACATATAAAGGAGAAGAATTAGATTTACTAGATATTATTTAAATAATGCAAGTCTCCTTTCTTTCGTTCTCTACTCTCTCTCTGTCTCTCAATAACATCCCCATTTGCTTTTTTTAACACATTTTAGCTAGAGACCCTTCATCGAGGCACTTAACGAAAACGCCATCCATTTTGGGCCCGCGGTCTCTCATTTTCAAAAACGCCCGCGCCAGACACTTTCGCGCCCTCTGACATCTCGAGGGGTTTAAAGCTCGTTTTATCTTTGTGTCTGTTTTCATGATTTTATGAATTCTGATAATAAAAATAATTATAAATCTAAAATAAAGTAGTTACAGGCCTAGGAATGCTTAAACATTTCAATGAAATGACATCCATAATCCAATAAATGCATATACATAAATCAATATGGTTTATACAGTATATGATTTGTATCTATTAAATTATAATACTAACTGATCCACAAAAATGCAAAACTGAAAACGAAATCTTTAAAAGACAAGGGAAACAACATTTAAGTTAAATCCACAGTACCATATAAGCTATCTATCTATCTATCTGTCTATCAATCTACCTACCTTTCTATCAATCTATATACCAATCTATCTCTATCTATCTATATACCCGCCTATCTACCAATCCCTCTCTCTCTCTCTCTCTCTCTCTCTCTCTCTCTCTATATATATATATATATATATATATATATATATATATATATATATATATAATATATAATATATATATATATATATATATAATATATCTATTTATCTATATATATATTTATATATATTCTATACACATATCTATCTATCTATATACCTACCTATCTAACTAGCTTTCTATCAATCTATATATCGATCTATCTATCTATCTTTCTATAAGATACGAAACAAATGATTTTGTTGTATAAAAATAACACATCTTTTTGTAAGATTTTCAAAAGACTGAAATATTGGAACTGATCTGCAATAATTTAATTTTTGATAACCTTTGTATTGCTTATCACACAAATCCAAGTATTTTATTGTAGATAGAAGAATATACAATAATATGTAACTATAAAATAAAGATTTATAGAAATATACCATAAGCTATTCACAGGTATGGCCATTGCTCTTGGATAGCAATATGTAATAGTAAGTGCAAATGCTAGAATATAAATATATATACTAATTTTTTTTTTTTTAATATATAGTCGGGATTTCAACTGAAAGCGCACTTTTTCACCTGACATTGATTGTTAATGAAATTCTCTTCTTTCGATTTTGACTGAAAGCACTTTCCTTCTCCCGATTTTGACTGAAAGCACTTTCCTTCTCCCGATTTTGACTGAAAGCACTTTCCTTCTCCCGATTTTGACTGAAAGCACTTTCCTTCTCCCGAGTTTGACTGAAAACACTTTCCTTCTCCCGAGTTTGACTGAAAGCACTTTCCTTCTCCCGAGTTTGACTGAAAACACTTTCCTTCTCCCGAGTTTGACTGAAAGCACGTTTCTTCTCACGGTTTTCATTGTTTGGCCTGCAGTATTTCTTCGATTTCCCTTTTCTCTCTTTCTCTCTTTTTGTTTCTCTCTCCTCTCTCAATTTAATTCTTTTTCCTCTCTCTCATCCTTACCCTTATTATTTACCTTAACCCTCACCCTCTACCTCTTTAACAGGTCCGACTTGGACACTGCTTGTATGTGGTAACGTGGCCTAGGGTGTGAAGAACATGGCAGGAACAGCTTTCTTGGTTTATTGCTAAACTTGAACAGTAGGACGTTGGAGTGAGGGCTGCTCCTCCTCCTCCTCCGAGCAAGGTGTTGCTCCTCTGCTCCCCAAGAGGAGACTCTCTACCACAATGTGTGACTTGCCTCAGGAGATATGTGAATCAAGGTGTTCTCTTGTGACATGTGACATTTGGAATGTGATGAGGGAAGTGTTGCATCAATACAAAACTCTTGCAATGGGGAAGACAAACAACACTGTTATGTCTGGCCTGACAGGGGTAGACAGATAGGTGAAGCAACGAGTGTATGTATATATGTGTATGTGATAGAATATATATATATAACAATTAGAGTAACATGAAAGATACAGATTACATTGATAATTGCATCATATAGAATACAGTAGCAAAAGCATACATGTGCAAATCATATTCGATGGACATGATAACAATTACAGCAGACATAGTATATATAAATACAGTGGTTACAACCTCTCCCCCAATCCCTTCTCACTCTCTCTCACTCTTACTCTCATTCTCACTCTCACTCTCACTCTCCTCTCACTCTCACTCACGCTCACGCTCTCACGCTCTCTCTCTCCCTCCCTCCCTCCCTCCCTCTTTTTTCCTCTCTTTCTCTCCCTCCCTCCCTCTTTCTTTCTTTCTTTCTCTCTCTTTTTCTCGAAATGCCCGAGAGAAGACTTCAGAGTTTGGAGTGGAGATAGGGAAGGGGTGGGGAGGTCAGGATCATCATAAATCTTCCAGACCAATTTCATCATCTTTGATCATC
>BOPN01000266.1:295580-303080 GCA_017312705.2 Penaeus japonicus
ATGGGTTTTCTATACACTGAAAAAGAGAAGGAGTCACCTGAGCGGTGGACTAAGGTGTCCAAGAAGGGGAGCTGATCGTCTACCTCCCATTCAACCTTGAAACGAATGGAAGGAGAGAGAGAATTCAGCTTATATCTATATCTATATATATATATACATATATATATACATATTCATATATGTATGTATATATAGATATATATGCATACATGTGTGTGTATGTGTGTGTATAAATATATGTATGTATATATATATATATATATATATATATATATATATATATATATATATATATATATGTATATGTATATATATATATATATATATAAATATATATATATATATATATATATATATATATATATATATATACGTATATATATATATATATATGTATGTATATTTATATATATATATATATATATATATATATATATATATATATATATATGTATATATATATATATATATATATATATATATATATATATATATATATATATACGTATGTATATATATATATATATATATATATATATATATATATATATATATATATATATATATATATATATATATATATATGTATATATATATATATATATATATATATATATATATATATATATATATATAATTCCTTAGATAATATGTATGTTTGCAAATTAACAGAGAGAGAGAGAGAGACCTTTGACTTTGACGAGTTTATTGAGACAAGTGATTACGTACATCTCAAAAGGATGAGGTAACATAGGTTATCCTCACCCCAATCTTAGTCCCTCTTTGGGCTCACATATATTTTACAAAACCTTACAGCTATGTCAGTATGTTGACATATATACAGAACAAAAGACGGGTCAATCACAAGCATACACAGTTAAATGTTTACATATCAGGAGAACGATATAACAGTATGGTTAATACCCTCAGCATGCTGAAGTCCTCTCCTGAGGTCACATGATTACATACTTGAAATATGTGACGCACATATATGTTAATAAAACATATGTATGTTCCTGGGGAAAGAATTTATCAGAAAGTCAAGAATTATGTTGTATTTGCTGGGATGATGTATCATAAATGATATTCATCCACATCTCAATAAAATCCTACTTGGGCTATCATAGTCGTAAGAGGAAGTCACAATCGGGTATACACTGTTGTCAACTACAATTATGTGGTCGATGCGAAGTGTTTGTACTTCTTTAAAATTTGTATTACCTGGCCATTTCTAAACATCCATACAGCTTGTTCGGGGAGTCCAGCTATCTCTGAGTTTCTGTAAATCTGAAGCATGGGACACTGTAAGATATAGTGTACTAAGGTGTGTGACCTTGGTGACCTACACACCCTGCATTCTTTTTCCTGTTCACCTAACTCCCAATAGTATTTATACCCTAACCTAATTCTCATGTGCACAGAGTCTTTCCACTTGCTCTTGCCCCTCCCATAAGTGAAGTCTGTGTTCATCGCTAGATGCATATAGTGTTGCAAGGTTTCGCTCGTCTCAATCAATTCGCCTTTCTTAATCTCATCATAGTCTAACTGCATCCTCTTGATATTGCTCCTTGCCTGCTTAAGAGTCCGAGCACTTTGTATGTCCACCTCACATTTTTTACCTCCTTCATACCTCATCCACAACCTCGTGGGGTGATACCGACATGCGATGGGATCCAGACAGAATGCAATCACGTCCTGGCTATAAACATGAGCAATCAATCAGCGCTCGTTAACAATGTGGCTTCAACCGAGGTCCCTGCTGTTAAGAGAGTCCAGCGCTCCCCTACTATCCACAAAAAAGAATGCATCTTTATTTATCATTTCATTTTTTTTAAGTGCTGTCAATATTGCCCATAAATCAGCCTGTGTTGACGGTATATGATTACTCAGTCTTATCCCACTGCTTGTGGTGACTACGCCACTTGCAGTGAACTGTCTGATGATAACCCCACATCCTGCTCTGCCATCTTTCAAAACTGACCCATCGCAGTAGACATGAGCAATGTCAAGGCGTGTTAGACTCTTTATTTTATGACCATATCTTGATTTAAGTTGACCAGGTTCATAAAGCCTCTTATTCATACAGAGGGGATCGACATCTACATTAATCGTCTGATCCTCCCATGGTGGCACTTTGGGGGATGCTTGAAACGATTGGCAAAAGTCCTGCAAGCCATAATATTCTATATCATTTTTCAGCTCCATATATCCTCGTTTGCCTTGTCTATAAAAAGTCCTGATGTTGTCAAAACCGCTGACCATATCTCTCACTAATTTCTTTCCACTATTCCCTCTCATGAGCCTGACGGCTGCTATGACATTAATCTCGCTTACTCTCTGTGCAATGCTTTGCAATCCTGTCTCTGTTCTCATTATGTCTATCCTAGCATTCTTTTGACACCCGAGGATAATACGCATAGCTTCATTCTGCATGGTTTCAAGCCTTCGGAGCCTCCCCTGATATTCTCAGGAAGTGCTGGTGCTGCATAATCCACCAGAGCTCTTACTGTTCTAATGTAGACTAGCCTCAGCAGAGGCACCCCGGCTCCTATCCCTCGAGCCTTGCACTGTGTTAGTACGTGATTTACTTCAGCATCCTTGCTTGAAGCAGTGAAGCCATTGTACATACCCAGATATCTATATGTTGACACCTTCTCCACTGTTTTGTTGTTTAGGGTAAGTGGCACGTTGCCTCTTTGTTTACTCTGAAATTTGGTCTTTTCTTCATTTATAACCAGCCCCAATGTTTGAGCAAGACTAGTAAATCTGTCCAGCGCTGTTTGTAAATGGCGATGGGTGGTCCCTTGTATCAATATATCATCTGCATATATTATTGACTGAACGCCCTTAGGGTATTCCTCTGAAACTATCCTGTTCATTAGTACATTAAAGAGCATTGGGCTTAAAACATCCCCCTGTGGGCCTGGCTCCGAAAACAATTTCTCTCTGAAAAACAGCCTTGAAACCATACGCAAGCTTTCCTATCTGTCAGATAGTCGCCAATCCATCTCAGCAACTTTCCTGTTACACCCAATCTTGTCAATTCATACAGAATGACCTCCCCATTAGCTTTATCAAAGGCTCCCTGTAAATCTATAAAGACTACACTTTTCTGCATCATTGGATAAACTTTTCGACTACACAGTCTGATGTTCCTTTCCCTTCATAAAAACCAGCCTACAGTACAAGACAGTTTATCTTCAATCATGTACATTAATTCTATTTAATAATATTCACTCCATCATTTTACATATACAGTATGTCAGAGATACAGGTCTGTAACTGCCAGATGATTTTGGAATAGGCATTATAATAGCTTTCTAATCTAGCCACTGGGGGGGGGGGCAAGCTAGCCCAACTTAGCGCCGGTCCCAAGCCCGGATAAATAGAGAGGGTTAAGATCCAGGAAGGGGCATCCATGCCAAAACCCTATGAAATGAGACCAAATCCAAGGAGCAAATGCTAGGTTGTCACCTTAAGTGACCCCTGGACACATTGCCTAACTCTGTGGACCATGAGGGCTACCCCGCATCAGAACGGAGTGCGGCCAAAGTTAGTTCAGCCCTGAGGTAGGGACTTTGAATGTTGGTTCCTATGACCGGCAGAGGTAGAGGCTTACGCTGATCACTGACGAAGCGTAAAGTAGATATACTGTGTGTGCAAGAAACTAGATGGGCTGGAAATAAAGCAAAAGAGTTAGGAGATGGATATAAGCTGATATATGGGGGGGGGGGGGGCTAATAAAGATGGGAGAAATGGGATTGGAATCATTTTATCGCGAGAGATGAAGGGGCTGTGTGAAGTAAATAGGAACAGTGACAGAATCATTTGGATAAGGTTAGCTTTGGATGAGTTTTCACTTAATATATTTAGTGTATATGCACCTCAGACTGGTTGCACTAAAGGGAGAGAAGAACACGTTTTGGGTAGAACTTCAAGAAGAAAGAGGCAAGGTAGATGAAAGTGAGAGATGCATAGTAATGGTAATGAGGCTGTCAGCCGTGTGCATGGAGGATATGGTTATGGGAATGGAAACGAAGAAGGGAGGAGCTATTGATTTTGCAGTATCGTTTGATATGGTTATAGGAAATACGCTATTCAAAAAGAGAAATGAACATCTTATTACCTTTAAAAGCGGAGATAGGACAAGTCAAATTGATTTCCTCCTGTATGGTAGAAGGAACATATGCGAGGTCAAAAATTGTAAAGTAATACCTGGAGACCACATAGCAGCACAGCATCGCCTAGTTGTGTTAGACCTATCAATAGCTGTTGCCCGAAAGCAGGGGTTAGGACACAGAGAAAAATTAAGTGGTTCAAGCTGAAGGAGCAGGATTTAAAACAATTTAAGATTAGAATTCTAAATGATATTGATGTTAACATGGAAGATGTCAATGCATAGTGGAATAGAACGAGTAAAAACATCATAATAGCAGGTAAAGAAATCCTAGGAGAGAGCAGTGGAAAAATTTGGGAAAATAAGGAAACCTGGGGGTTCAATGAAGACGTACAACAAAAAGTTAACTTAAAGAGGGCTGCCAAGAAAAAGTGGGAAGAAAGTAAACTTGAAATAGATAGAGAGCATATGAATAAGATATAGAAGCTAGAAATCAAGTAGCTGTGCAAAGTCAGAAGCATACCTTTCAACTATACGAAAATTTGGAGACACTAAAGAAGGACAGTGAAAGATTTTCAAATTAGCTAAATCAAGAAATAAAAGTACAAAAGATATAACGCATATTAGACAAATGAGAGATGAAAACGGTAACATAATAAAGAAAGAAAGGGATATACTAACTAGATGGAAGGAATACTTTGAAAAACTACTGAATGAGGAAAATGAGAGACTAGTTAGAGAGGATGGAGAACCAAATAACCAAGAGATAGCTGAGAGTAACTAGACGAATTGGTAGAAATAGCTCTGAAAAAGATAAAAGCAAACCACTGGACCTGGTAACATACCGGTGGAGGTGTGAAATCTTAGGGCAGGACAATTATTAGTGTTCTGCACAAATTTATGAAACAAATTATGGAAAGAGGAACATGCCAAGACAATGGAGGAAAGCACCTAATATACACCAATTTTAAAGAGAAAGGGGATATCCAATGCTGTGAAAATTACCGTGGGATAAAATTAATGTCACACACCTTAAAGTTGTTTGAAAGAATTTTGGACAGTAGGCTTAGGCAAGTGGTGGAGATTGGTGGTAGCAACTGGGCTTTATGAAAGAACTTGGGACAATTGGATGCGTTATTTTCTCCTTAGGCAAATAATGGAAAAATATCAGGAAAAGCAGAGTGTTACATATGGTATTCATCGATTTAGAGAAAGCATATGATAGGGTTTTGACAGGAGGTTTGGAGAGGGCTACATGAAAGAGGAGTGCAAGAAAAGTATGTAAGAGTTATCAAAGAATGCTATAAGGATGTTACTACTAGAGTTAGAAGCACAGTAGAACTCTTGGAAAACTTCCATGTGAAGGTTGGTCTACACCAGGGGTCAGCACTTAGCCCATTATTATTTAATATGGTATTCGATGTTATTACTCAAAATGTTAGGGAGGACCCACCATAGATTTGCATTTATATACAGATGACGATGTTGATATCAGAAATTAGAAGAGGATTAGAAACCAGTTAGAAGAGTGGAGATGTGCATTAAGAGTAGAGCACGAAAATTAGCAGGTCTAAAACAGTACTTCTCAACTGATATGGGTGACCAATTGGCCTCAATACAACTAAATGGAAATAGGTTGAAAAGAACAAATACTTTTAAATACAGCAGATTCTATGGTAGATGGAGTACAGGGATGGAAGGAAGTTAATGTAAATTCAGTGTGGATGGAACAACTGGCGGAAGGTGTCAGGGTCATTGCGATAAAGAGTGCCAGTTAAACTTAAAGGAAAGGTACACAAAACCGTAGTTAGACCAGCCTTAACCTACAGCCTGGAGGCAGCACCTCTAAAACATAAAGAAGAAAGAAAGTTAGATGTGGTAGAGATGAAAATGCTTAGGTGGATGTCAGGAGTTACCAGGAAAGATAGGATCAGAAATGAATATATCAGAGGGACAGCCAAAGTAGGGGAAGTCTCAAAGAAAATCTAAGAGTCTAGACTGAGGTGGTTTGGCCATGTAAAGAGAAGGGAGGGTGAAGAACATGTTGGGAGAGAGGTTATGGAAATGGAAGTAGAAGGGAATAGAAGAAAGGGTATACCCAAAACCAGATGGAAAGATTGCATAAAAAGGGACTTGAAGGAAAAGAACATAGATGACATAGCAATAGTATACAATAGGAGTACTTGGAGAAAGCTCATCAAAAACGGCGACCCCAAATAGGGATAAGCTGAGAAGAAGAAGAAGATTATAATAGCTTTCTTCCAGGCCTTCGATAATCTACCCTCCGCGTAGCTCATGTTAAATAGGTCAATGAGAGGGCTGTTCGTCATGCTTGCTAATAAGTTGAGAATATCATATGTCACTCCATCTTCCCCTGGCGAAGTGCTTTTCCCTCTTTTAACAGCATTTAGAAGTTCGTGTGTAGTTATTGGCTGACAAGATACTGCAGTGATGTTTGCGGATGAAACAACCTGTCCTTTTCTTTCGGCTTCCCATGCAAACAAAGCGTCACGAGTGCTCTGTGGTAATGAAACCAGAAAATCCTTTGCCCATTTCTGTATATTGTTTTGCTCCTCCTCTGGGTGTAGGTGACCGATGGGTTATTTTGTTTTCCCTTACCTTGTTTACATGGTACCATATGTCTTTGAGACTTTTACTTTTCTCAATATTTTACGCGAACTCTGACCAATACTTTTCTCTTACTTCCCTTCTTTTCTCCCCACACATCTTTGACATGTTAAGTAGTATGTCCTTATATTCTTCCCGCCTGCCTCTCTTAGCCCATTCCCTGTGTGCCATCCTTAACATTTGTGTCCACCCAGTAAGCGTCTTATCACTGCAGTGTCTGTTTTTCCGTGCTCCGTGTTTCTTCTCCTTTCTGTGTAACAGCCTTCATGGGTAAACATCTCTATCGCATAAAACCTCGCTGAACCGTCTAAACTTAGGGGTGTGTAATCTCTGTACCAGCCCTCCATATTGTAAATAAACAATTCTCTGTCGCTTGTGTCTAAGACAAACCTTTTTCTTTTGAATTTAACTTGTTTTTTACCTAAAGCTAACTTAATATACAAAGCGAAATGATCACTAAGTAGTTCACTTACTACTTCACATTCTCCTTGAATCCCCTGACCGCCAAGCAGACAGGCGTAATCAAGTCGTCCATATGATATGTGTCAACCTCTTTGCTACCCACAACAAGCATGCATCAGGCTATATCTTTGAAAATTGATAAAATCGAGTACCGTTATCATTGATTTTGCCCATCTCCTCTAATTGTGGGTGCCTAGCATTAAAGTCACCCACTATCAGAGTCGAGTCAGAGTACATGCAATCTGGTAGGTATCTGAGATCAAAGCATCTCCCAGAGATGTATATATTTATAT
>BOPN01000266.1:308080-313080 GCA_017312705.2 Penaeus japonicus
GTCATGTGACTCGGGTTTCAGCGAGGGTGGGAACAAAGCTTGGAACGGAGGGAAAAGGCTCCTGGCTTATCTCTTTGGCGTTGGTGGGGGTGGGTTTAGGGGGGTTGTGGTGGGAGATGGGTGGGGAGTCTCGGTGGGAGGGGGATTTGGTGGGTTTGGGTTTCTGATAAAAGAAGGGTTTGGAGGTGGATGGTTGTTCCTCCGTTTCTCGTTCCTGATTGACAATAACACGGCGTGACTCACTGCGCAGAAAGACACCGAAGCTGTCAACGCCCCCCGGGAAGTCAGATTTTTTTTTATTTTAATTAGATTGATAAATTTAGTGATAAGGAGGGAAAGGGGACTAAGAGATGAGACAAAGGGAGTAAAAGGGAAAATGGGAATGGTAAAAACTGTGATATTAATGATTAATTATAGTGATGACAAAGATGCTGATGGTGATGATAATAATTATGATGATAGTAACAATAATGATGCTAATAACAATGATGTTGATAATAGTAACTACAATAATGATGATGATTATAAAAATAATGATAATAACAATAATAATAATAATAATGATAATAGTTAAATTGGCATCAGTGATGATGATAATTATGATATTAATGCAAGTAAAGATTATTGCAATTACGACAGAAAAAAACAATACTAATAACAATAATACTATAATCGATAACACAAACATAGACAATGATAACAACAATAACGATAATAAGTAACAAAAAATAATAATGGTAATGATGATAATAATGATAAAATAATAATATGCATATCTTGTTAACTTACACATATTTTTATTGAAAGGGAAGTAGATATACCAAATAATAAAGAAAGAAGAGAGACATAGAGAACCAAAGAGAACAATAGGTAATATTGATATGATATCATGCACACACACG
This sequence comes from Penaeus japonicus, assembly GCA_017312705.2. Lineage (NCBI taxonomy): Eukaryota > Metazoa > Arthropoda > Malacostraca > Decapoda > Penaeidae > Penaeus > Penaeus japonicus. Next base: position 308,983 of record BOPN01000266.1, read on the forward strand.
CAGGCAGACGCACAAAGGCTTACTGACACTTAAATTTTAAATAACGACACATATAAATGCAGATACGCACTTACACATCCAAACAAACAAATGCATACAAAAGCAAACAAGCAATTGCACACATACACACGCAACCAAATAAATACACATACACCTAATCAAACAAACTAACCCACACACACGCACACAAACAAATACACACACTTCCACACTTAAACCAACAAATGCACACACATGCACACTCACACAAATCGTACACACATACACACGCAAGCAAACACACATACACACCCAAACGAACAAAACACACTCACACCCAGACACTCACACACCCATACACACACACACACCCATACACACACACCACACACACACAGACACAGACCTATAACCAAGAACTGATTAATCTGTACAGTATATGCAAAGACATGCAAAGAAGACGAAAGTCGACCACCAAAACAAGACACGGTTTGAACCACACAATAACAAGCTGCTGAATCTGTGTTCACCGCGTGAGTCAGCCCTGACCATGGAACACACACTCAGACTCTGCTGATGTCAGATTATCTTGGTGTATGTTTATTATGTGTGATTCACAATCCGCTAACACTAATCTACTACACGTCTTCTTGTTTATTTGCCTAATTGTTATGTACATACGTGTATATATTCATGGATTCATGTATATTGTATAGTCTTGTATACATATATACATATATATGTGTATGCACATAGATGCATACACACGCACGCACACACACACATACACACACACACACACACACACACACACACACATACACACACACACATATCTATGTGTGTGTGTGTGTGTGTGTGCGTGTGTGTGTGTTTATACATATATATGTATGTATATACATATATATGTATATACATACATACACACACAAACACATATATGTGTGTGTGAGTGTGCGTGTGCGCGTGTGTATGTGTATACATCTATGTGCATACACACATATATATGTATATATGCATACAAGACTATACAATATACATGAATCCATGAATATATACACGTATGTACGTAACAATTAGGCAAATAAACAAGAAGACGTGTAGTAGATTAGTGTTAGCGGATTATGAATCACACATAATGAACATACACCAAGATAATCTGACATCAGCACAGTCTGAGTGTGTGTTCCATGGTCAGGGCTGACTCACACGGTGAACAGAGTCAGCAGCTTGTTATTGTGTGGTTCAACCCGCGTCTTGTTTTGGTGGTCGACTTTCGTCTTCTTTGCATGTCTTTGCATATACTGTACAGATTAATTAGTTCTTGGTTATAGGTCTGTGTGTGTGTGTGGTGTGTGTGTATGGGTGTGTGTGTGTGTATGGGTGTGTAAGTGTCTGGGTGTGAGTGTGTTTTGTTCGTTTGGGTGTGCATGTGTGTTTGCTTGCGTGTGTATGTGTGTACGATTTGTGTGAGTGTGCATGTGTGTGCATTTGTTGGTTTAAGTGTGGAAGTGTGTGTGGGTTAGTTTGTTTGATTAGGTGTATGTGTATTTATTTGGTTGCGTGTGTATGTGTGCAATTGCTTCTTTGCTTTTGTATGCATTTGTTTGTTTGGATGTGCAAGTGCGTATCTGCATTTATATGTGTCGTTATTTAAGATTTAAGTGTCAGTAAGCCTTTGTGTGTCTGCCTGCGTGTGTGTGCATGATATCATATCAATATTACCTATTGTTCTCTTTGGTTCTCTATGTTTCTCTTCTTTCTTTATTATTTGGTATATCTGCTTCCCTTTCAATGAAAATATGTGTAAGTTAACAAGATATGCATATTATTATTTCATCATTATTTTTATCATTACCATTATTATTTTTTGTTACTTATTATCGTTATTGTTGTTATTATTGTCATTGTTTGTGTTATCGATTATAGTATTATTGTTATTAATATTGTTTTTTCTGTCGTAATTGCAATAATATTTACTTACATTAATATCATAATTATCATCATCACTGATGTTAACTTAACTATTATCATTATCATTATTATTATAATTGTTATTATCATTATTTTTATCATTATCATTATTGTAGTTACTATTATCAACATCATTGTTATTATTATCATTATTGTTACTATCATCATAATTATTATCATCACCATCAGCATCTTTGTCATCACTATAATTAATCATTAATATCAGTTTTAACCATTCCCATTTTCCCTTTTACTCCCTTTGTCTCATCTCCTAGTCCCCTTTCCCTCCTTATCACTAAATTTATCAATTTAATTAAAAGAAAAAAAAATCTGACTTCCCGGGGGGCGTTGACAGCTTCGGTGTCTTTCTGCGCAGTGAGTCACGCCGTGTTATTGTCAATCAGGAACGAAAAACGGAGGAACAACCATCCACCTCCAAACCCTTCTTTTATCAGAAACCCAAACCCATCAAATCCCCCTCCCACCGAGACTCCCCACCCATCTCCCACCACAACCCCCCAAAACCCACCCCCACCAACGCCAAAGAGATAAGCCAGGAGCCCTTTCCCTCCGTTCCAAGCTTTGTTCCCACCCTCGCTGAAACCCGAGTCACATGACCAAGAGCAATGGCTGCTGAGATCAAGCCACTCCGGAGCTCAGGCCCGACCAAGGCTGTGAGTACAGACAAGCCAGTGCTCGTGTCCAAAATCGAGGGCAGTGGCGACGACGTGAATGCAGCGGTGTTGATAGATTCGGGCACTGGGGTGATCTCCGTGAGCGATGACAAGTGAGTTGGCACCGAAGGGGTTTCTGGAGTGAAGGTCTTCGTGGGGGAGGTAGGAAGGCTGACAGGCTGGCAGGCTTTCAGGCAGGTCTTCAGGGAGGGAGCGAGGCGTAGAGAAGAGATAGGTGCTTTATGGGAGATTCTTTTAATGTTGGTCGTAGGATTGACACTTGCATGTATGTGCGTGTTGGGTGTTTTTTTCCTCACTGTGTTATTACGTGTTCTGTTTTTTTTTTCTTTTTTTAAGGAGGTAAACAGAGCGAGACGTAGGTAATAAGAGACGAAATAATTGCAAATCGTGTGGTTTATTCTTAGGGTCTGTCACGTTGAGAATTTCCATAGAGTCAACAATGCAAGATGCAAATGAGATGGACATTGGGGAGATTTTAGTTATTTTAGTTATTTTCAATCTCTTGTTCATCAAAGTTATTTTATTCCTCATTTCCATTCTTATCATTTGGTCAGTATTGTGAAAAATGACTTTTAGAAAGTGTGAAGATGTTTATTAATGTAAGGTATGGAAGGTATATTGACAGATGGATGACATGATATTGACAGGAAGAGATGGAGATTTATGATGTATGTCTATTTATGGTTTTGTATTATCTGTGTGTAGGTCATGTGAATGTATCTGTATTTATTTATTTTTTAGATATTTAAGGGAATTTTGAAAGAGTATATGTAATGGAATGTCCTTGAGGCATTGTTATGTTTTTTATCTTAATGGTCCAAAGTGTTAATCTTTTAATATTATCTTTTGATCTTGATAAATCTAAATTTTCTTTATAAATATTTGAAATGTCACAGTTCTCATTTTGTTTGAAGTAGTGAAAGATGGGAGGGATTATTGTCAAAGCACAAACAAAAAACAAAACATGAAAATATCTATTTCTTATCCTTATGAAATCTGGGAATTGAAAACAGCAACTTTAGCAAAAAATCTACTTTGTGATGATGAATAACCATATATTGCTAATGTTTAGACTAGGACCACTTAAGTGTACACTATGGTCTGAACAAGATAGAGTTTGGTTCTTTATTTAATGATGTAATGCCAGTAGAGTTGACGAGCTCTATTTTGCCAGAATGTAGAGCAGAGATTCATAGACTTGGAAAGGTGTTTGTGTCCCTTTGGTCTCCATTGATTATGTTTTATATGTGATAGTGCAGTTTTGTTTGTTCTTTATGGCCAGTTCTGTAGATTTTCAATATCTGCAATATTTTGAGCATTTACCTTACTTATATATGATTTATTTTTTCAATGGTAAAGAAAATGTGGATGGCTTTAAAAGTAGAAGTATATTTAGAATAAAAAATATGAAAGATATTTAAAACCTATATGGCAAGGTTTTGCTGTTTTT
>BOPN01000266.1:315580-329369 GCA_017312705.2 Penaeus japonicus
TATATAGCTATTAAATATCTCAAGGATAAATGTGTTGTATAGACACTATTACATTAGCATTTATTTTTGTGTTTTTCACCTGTCACTTACAAGGCACATATGGTCATAGTATAGTGATGAAAAGACATGTCCCATCTACATTAAGACAGTGAGTTCATCCCCACATTTAGAAATCTCATTTTCAGTTTCATTAAATTCAGTGATATTTTGTCTGTTTATCTCAGCAGCAGTTGCTTGCCTTTAATTACAAAGAAAGCATGGTGCAGTGGAAGTCTGATTTGTCTTTTCTTTGTAACTGTCAGTTTTCCTCCCTTGAATAGAATGATACATTTTCTCTGCTTTTATGGAAGTGCCTCTAGTTTTTGTTCACCATATTTGGCTAGATTTATTGGGTGGAAGATGTTACCTCATTATTGTGTGACCTTTTTTCGATAGCCCCTTGAAAGTTTCATTTAGAAAAGAGGTCATTATGGAATGATTTATAGATTACTCCCAAAATATTATTTAGGTAGAAAGCAAAATATGTGTCCTGTCTTATCTTGCAATTGTTGAATGTAATGGCATGAAGTAGTTTATATTGACCCAGTTGTTTAGATAATACAGTTTCTCTTGAATATCAAAATATTTTTTGTGGAAGTAAATTTGTTTTTTCTATATGGAAATCATGACACAGGAACATTTTTTTTTTCTCTAACTAGTTAATAAGAATACATTTTCCTTCTGCTCACAGCATTTGGAAAGCAACCATTATACCATGCTTCTGTATTATATCACTCTATTAAAGTTACATTTTACGTAAATACATATATTGAATAATTTCCAATGAATTGGGACCTAGCAGTATCATAAGATAACGTCTTTTATCTATATATAGGTAAGTGAGTACGATTGGCATTGTTTCAGTCTATGCTAGAAGGAAAAAATATGCAAATGCCTTAACTCTTTTTGAGAATATTTTCATGACTCTGAGCTTTCTGGTTTTAGTTCAGCGGATTTGGTCTTGTCATTAGGGAAATCAGTGGTTGGTGATGTCTTCAGACCTATTTATTTTTTGGATATATATCTAGACTAGAAAATAGATCAGCAGTACCAAGAAATCACGTTCTTTTTTTTTTTTTTTTTTCAGAAATGTACTAACATTTGGTATTCTACCAAAAGATACCAAATTAAAGAATAGAAAATTGGTGATTAAGCATCACAGGCCTTTCATTTTTCTAGGAAAGGAAGTTGACTAGAGACCAAAACACCCAAGACTAACTACTGAAGGCTTATTTGTGCAAGGCAACCAAAGCAGTATGTTTTTTTTTCCAGCAATTAGAAAATAAGTTAAAAAGTATAGGAAAGTTTTATTTTTTATTTTTGGCTCCAGGATTCTATTATCATGACAATGGAAGGTATGAAAAGCAAATTAATTCCCCTTATTCTTATCATCATCATCATCATCATCATCATCATCATCATCATCATCATCATCATCATCATCATCATCATCATCATCATCATCATCATCATCATCATCATCATCATCATTATTATTGTCCTTTATGACACTCAGTGCATTTCATGATTTCAAAAGCCTTCTTCAAGGATAATTCATTGCTAGCCATCATGCATCTTTATATATTTATTCATGTTTTTTGTTAATGCTTTCTATTTTATCAAAACCATTTATCTGTGTACTGACCTAATTTGAATTTGCTTGTAGGTCAGTACGCATATGGCAGCGACGGGACTCGGGCCAGTATTGGCCAAGCGTTTGCCACTTTTTGCCTTCGATACCCAGTTGTTTCCACTACACACCTGACAATAGACGCATGTTCATAGGCCTCGACAATGGCACAGTCACGGTAAGTGTTTGGGCATGTTTATTTATTTATATTGTAGCTTAAGAATGTATTTTTTCTTGTATTAGAGAATGTTGGGAAAGGGAGATGAATGCTGATAGATACCTACTTATCTTGTATATATTATGTGTCTAATTGACATAAAAGATTTGAATAAGATTTTGGAAATAGGAGGAAGGGAATTATGATGTAATTGATAAAATTGCTCATTTTTTTGGTTAACGGTACAAAGATAACATGTAGAATCAAGATATGTTTTATGATTTGGAGTTAGTCCTTCTGAGATGGGTCACATCTTCAGATCTTTAGCTTGGGCTGACCATCTTCAGATGTGTGCAGTTTGATATTTTGTAGAATTATGGATGAAGTATGTGGCTATACGTGATATATAACCAAAGCGATTTTGATTAGCGTTTGGTAGAAGTCATCATTACCGAAGGAAAAGATGCAGTACGAAAGTGATCCAAGCCATAGAAAACAGCCATCGCGAAAGGGATAAGAAGGATAGATAGTTTTACTGAAATGATAAGAGAGATAGATGCTTAATGTAGATACTTTTGAATAGTGGTTAATGCTTGTGAAACTCAGGAGCCTGCTAATCGAGCAAGAGATAAATGTATTGTATTTAACCCATTCACGCTGGGGAGATTCCGGCTTTGAATGGTCACAATACCGGGGTTTTGAAATGTATAGGCGTAATGCCTTGGGATTCTCGGGCGCACTAGCCGCAAGCCTGGGCTGTCCGCTCGCTGACCCATGGCCAAATATCTCATTGCTGGCGTCTGAAGCAAAAACCATGAAATGTGTCAGCACATCATCTAGCGTGAATGGGTTAATCAAGATGACATGTTTTGCATATTGGTGAAAAAGGGATGCCAAGATCAAGCTACTGATTTCCTGGCAGCAGTCAGGATAGTAATATGACGATTCATTTAAATAGTTTGTAAAAGAGATTCAGAAAGCTAGATTTGTTAGGAGTGAGTTTCTGTGTGACCAATTATTTGTTGTACAAAGCATAAATTTTATGGAAATATTACATTGTCATGTACTGAAAATTTTGTTATGAAGAATGACACAAGATATTGATGATATTAGCTATTCATCATAGTTCTTGAGAATAGGATGGCATTTCAACTGTAACTTCAATATCAAAAAGTTATAAAATTAGTTGAATTATGGATTTATAAAGGTAGGTAGATAGATGAATTGTGAAATATAAGGTAATAGGATATTGTTCAAAGCATGCTTATTTCACATTTTTCAAACAATAATATTACTTTTTAAAGACCCAATAATGTACATTGTCTCACCTCCTGCCAACTCCCATCTCTCCAGGAATTTGAAGTAGCGTCCGACTACAACAGCATCAGACACAAGCGCGACTACCTAAGCCACCAGAACCGAGTGACGGGCGTGATCTTCTGCCCCTCTGCAGAATGGGTCCTCTCGGTTGCGCGGGACAAGTTCTTCGTCTACCACTGCACGGAGAGCGGGCGTCGGCTGGGAGGGCATCAGTCCTCGGGCTGGTGCACGGCTCTCCAGTACGACTACAAGAGTAAACATGTTTTTGTGGGCGATTACAGTGGACAGATTACTATGCTCAAGTTGGAGGAGAGCGGGCCACAAGTTATTACTGTACTTAAGGTCAGTATTTTTTATGTATTGTCATCATCATCATCACTATCTCCATCATCACCATCACTATCACTATCACCATCACCACCACACCACAACCAGCACCACCAGACATCTTTATTATTATTATTTTTTATTATTTAAAATCATCATCATCATCATCATCATCCTCTTTATATCTATTTCAACAGCAGCATGGGTGAGACCATTAAAACCTGTTATTTCTTTCCTCCAACAGGGACACAATGGCTCCATTAGATCACTCGCCTGGGATATAGACAGACAGCTACTCTTCTCGGGCTCCTATGACCAGTCAGTCATTGTGTGGGACATCGGAGGAGGGAAAGGAACGGCCTTTGAACTGCAAGGACACACGTGAGAAACCTTTTTGCTTTGCATGAGGCAGTTACTTTTAAGGGAATGGCAGAGATTACTTTATTATGGATGTTACTGTTATTATTATGGCTTTATTACAAATATGGTAAAGTACGTGGTGTAGATGCTAGAAATTGGGGCTTCTAATATTATGCATGGAATATTTTTATATTTGTGCTATAGTTTTCTTTATTATGAGAAGGATTTTGTGGTGATATATTTTTTTTATGTTTTAGCTTTCCTTGATTTGTAATGTTAAGATAATGTCTATTTATTTTAGAGACATAATTAACCCTCTTGCGACAGGCAAGTTTCACAGGGTGGGATCACTTTCAAACTGCACTTTTCCTGTTGTTGAAATTACAAGCTACTTATTCCTTCAGTTATGTAACTATGTGTAACTAATTGCTAATTAGTATCACAGTGCCATTATACCGAAAATAAACTCTTATATCATACCATGAGTCTAGAAAATAATAGAAAAGGCACATCTAGAGATGCCCACCCCAGGCTGTACATCATGAAAAGTACCCTGTCCTGGAAGGGTTAAACCACAAAGGAAATCACTAAATACTATGATGATAATAGATATATTTTGTGGCTTACAGTTGTTTTATTGACATTGGTATATTTGTTTTTCACTACATTTTATGCTTGGAATTTCAGTTTCTCTTCCTTTGTTTTCCAGGAGTAAGGTATCATCACTTGTCTACGGGACTGTAAGTCACCAGCTGATCTCAGGCGGAGAAGATGCTACTGTTGTATTCTGGGACATGAAGGCTAACAGACAAGAGGTGATGCCATGTCTTTAGTTCATGAAATGAAAACAAAATCATCTTATTTCACCCCCCTTTCCCCACCCACTCACCCGCCCATTGGTCCAGATAACACTTATGTTCTGCTCTGAGACTGAAGAAATGCTTTGTTGCTGTTTCAGACACCAGAGTGGATAGAAGCTGATTCTTGCCAATACTGTGACCGTCCCTTTTTCTGGAATATCCGTGCCATGATGGATCAAAAACAAATTGGGCTGCGGCAACACCACTGCAGGTCTGATGCCACTTTATTAACTAGTGGGCCCTTACCATGTTCTGACATCTTGATGTGGTTAGAGATGAATAATAGCTCTATGACTTGGGTAGTCACAGGAGAGAATCAAAGACTCTTCCTATAACTGTTATTGCTTTACTTATTTACATTGTATTATTGAAGTTTGTACTATGCATGATCCAACCAATATTATAAATCTCCTACATAAAGTTTTGAGAAACCGCAGCAAATTCAGGATGCATTCAGTATAAAACTCTGTCTTACCCATAATATAGTAGGCTTTATGGCATTATAAGGAAGTCTATTAACTCTTTCCCGACGGGGCACACGCTACGCAAAAACCCCTAGTCGGGCCATTACAATATTGTATTGGAAACGTCACACTGGCATGACGCCCCGGCATTTGGAATTTAGCTTAGTGATGCACCGTCGCCATAGGGTTAAGAGATTCAGAATGATAGATAAGAATCATGTAATTCATTGTAATTATCAATGGTTATTGATTAATTTCAGAAAATGTGGTAAGGCTGTGTGTGACAGCTGCAGCAGCAAGCGATCAACTATCCCAGTCATGGGTTTCGAGTTTGATGTTCGAGTATGTGATAATTGCCATTCCACCATTTCTGATCTGGAGTAAGTAGTTACTGATGTTTACGGGTTGTACATATGAAGTGTGGAGACATTTTGATATGTATTGATATATATGTATTTTTTGTTTGGACATCTTGGATAATGTAAGGGGAAAATAGGTTCTTTCTGGTATTTATTTAGTCTACAGGTTTGTTGTCTGTTTTAAACCATCCTGGAGACTGAGTTTAACAATTACCCTTTTTTTTTCCCTTTCATGCAAAGTGTTAGTGGAGAAAAGTAAGATATTACTTAAGCCTTATGTATGTGTGTGTGTAACATTGAAACTTTTATTGGTGTGGGAACCAAATTCTTTTATAGAGGTAAAGTTAATATTGCTATCTCTCTCTTGCACTTTCAGGCGGGCATCACTTGCAAAGTTTCACGAGGTGAAGCACAACATTGTTTGTATGGACTTGGACGAAGAAGCAGGTCTTCTCCTCACTGTTGGTATGTATGCCTTACAGTTTCAAGTTTGGTCATTGTATATATTCCACAACTTTCTACAGTCTTCACACAATTCATGTCACATATTGTGGACCTGTGTCACACATAACTACTCAGTCGTATGCACAAAAATTACAAGTATATTGGATGTTGGCACTGACTGGTTTCCTGCTCTTGCAATAATTCTAGCCTAAAAGGGAAGCCTAAAATGATGATAGGGGTTCATAGATGGTTATACCAGAAGGTGGGAGGTTATCATTTCTTGAAAGTTGGCGGAGCTTTTGAGTCATGTCTCTAGCCAAACAAAATTGTGGATAATGAAGACAAGGAAACTTCTTTGCCATTTTCTTATTTATTATTGATAAATCTTTAGCATCTCCAAGTGTTCACCATGTTATATTATTAATACGAAAGCAGATAATAATACAAGTAATTCAGGGAAATGTATTTTCTTAGATAATCAAATAAAATAGCTTCTGTTAATTTTTATATGCAGTAGATACTGGAGTTGTTGCATGTTCTGATTCCTATTAATTGCAAAAAGGTATATAATTTTTGTGTAGATTTTAGGAAGTAGGGGAAATTCTTAACCATACAATAAGCTCATTAGAAAGTTTCAAAACGTCTATTACTTTGTATTCTTAGCTTGTCACTAGTAAAGATTAATATATACCATAAATATCTGTAAATTATCCCAATCACGATAGGACGGATATTTGTCTATTTGCACTCCTGCCGGTGATATAGCAAGTATGTACTGAACCCCTCAGAACTATTTACACCTGCCCTATTCTAAGGGGTGAATTTTTTTTTTTTTGTGAAGTCAAGAAAAATGATCATGTGTGTAAACGAACGCAACTGTACAATTTGTTTATATGACGTATCTACTATCATACTACTCTCGAGTTGCTAATGAGATTTTGCTCTCAAGTGCTTGTACGTGTTAAATTTTATCAACTTTGTCTTTCTCTTTTATCCAGGGCAAGATCGAGTAATGAAAATGTGGGATGTCTCAAGCTTGCTGAATTGATCTGAAGTGTATGTCTCCTTTGGATCGTATGATTCATTGTCCCGCGCTGAGGTCCAAGTGCTGACAGCAGCTGATCTTCGCATTCCATGACTACTTATTGTGTGTAATGATGATATTGTATGTGAATGAAAATAAGAACCATGTAAGTGTTAAAACATAGGAGCAATCTTTGTATAAAAAAGAAATTCATATATATAGATATATATCACTCATATACATACATAAACATAAAACATATATAGGTAACATACATATACATTTGTGATTTTTTTCTTGATCTGAAAAAAGTTTGATTATGAAAGTGTTATTGTGATGAAGAATTTCAATCTCAAAATGTTACCTATAACATATATTAAAGAAACACACAAATGCATACCCATGATTACACACACACACACACACACACACGCGCATACACGCATATAGGCATACACGCATACACACACACACATACACACGTATACACACCTATATAAATACACTTAGACGTGTACCTGCCAAAGACTTATTCCAACTGATCAAACCACACTGATAATCTATCCTGGGGGATTAGCTCCAATCTCTCTCAGAATCCTTATCTTCCAAGAAAATGTAAGCAATTTTCGTTTTTCATCTTTTTCTTTCTTTTATTTCTTTGTCTCTCTTTTCTCTCTTTTCTCTCTTTTCTCTCTTTTCTCTCTTTTCTCTCTTTTCTCTCTTTTCTCTCTTTTCTCTCTTTTCTCTCTTTTCTCTCTTTTCTCTCTTTTCTCTCTTTTCTCTCTTTTCTCTCTTTTCTCTCTTTTCTCTCTTTTCTCTCTTTTCTCTCTTTTCTCTCTTTTCTCTCTTTTCTCTCTTTTCTCTCTTTTCTCTCTTTTCTCTCTTTTCTCTCTTTTCTCTCTTTTCTCTCTTTTCTCTCTTTTCTCTCTCTCTCTCCCTCTCTCTCTCTCTCTCTCTCTCTCTCTCTCTCTCTCTCTCTCTCTCTCTCTCTCTCTCTCTCTCTCTCTCTCTCTCTCTCTCTCTCTCTCTCTCTCTCTCTCTCTCTCTCTCTCTCTCTCTCTCTCTTTTCTTTTTCTTTCTTTCTTTCTTTCTTTCTTTCTTTCTTTCTTTCTCTTCATTTCTTTTCACTTCTTTCTTTCTCTGTTGCCGTCTGTCTATTTTTTCTTTTCTTTCTTAGTCTGAAGACTTCTTGCTCCTCCCGTTATCAGCTCGTCATCCTAATGCTCACTCTCGGCTTCCGTCTCTCATTCTGTTGCATCGGAGATGGCCTTTTACGATACTCTTTTGTTCCTGCGTGATTACTCAAGGGATTTAGAAGGTGTTATTGAGTTAGAGCATTATTTGATATCAGATGAGCTTAAGTAATTTTTTAGTATTAATTTTTGTTGTGTATTTTATGTTTTATTGACTAATTAGTATCCTAGAAGTACTTCGTGGCTTGATTTGACACTAATATTGTAATGATATTTGTACTTTTATTGATGTTGATCTTACTATCAATATTGATATCGGTATTGTCATTGGTAATATTAGTATTGATGTTGATATGATCCTTTTGATAATGATATTATTGATGATAATGATATCATTGTTAATATAATTATTGATGTTGCTTCAAATCTATTATACATTTTCCTAGTTCTGTTTAGTGTTAATACTTCAGTTTATTTATTTTTTTATTCATTTATGGAAGTTGCTCCTGCCCTTTTGACTTTTTAATTTTGTTTTTACTGAATTAATTTATTTAGTTTTTTTTTCTTTTGACAGTTATAATCCTCCTCATAATGCTGTCACGTTCCATAGGCCTTACACAAGTTATGGACTCTAAATTTGAACAATACTAGAAATTTATTGCCTTATCATAGGCTGTATTTGTGTATTTGTGATACATTATTTTTGTAGTATTTTATTTTTTGACTTGTTTCTGTTCAGAAGAAATTTGGTTTTGCATTAAGTATATTTTCAGAGGCTGTGTAAGTTTTTGGACAATTTTTTTTGACAAGACGCACATTATTGCTTCGGTTGATAGAGATACAGAGAGAAAGAATGAAAAAGAGGTATTGATCTTGCAAAAAGAGAAGTGCTGGTGGTATAGCCTTATCGCCCCTCCTTGTAGCTATGTCGACGGACCTGAGGTGTGTGTAAATTGTCTTATGCATTACTGTACTTGCAGATGAACTCATTGTGTGAAATTGTACTCTTGTCATAAGAAGGACTGGTGTAACATCATTCAAATCTTTGTCATGATATATAATTCAGTGTAAGTTCTATAAGTTCACAAGTCGATTTTCCAACATAGATGTGTTGATTTCTGCGAGAATAATTCAACAGCTGTAATTTGAACAGGTGATATATTTTTTAGATTATATGAATTGATATTTATAGGAATTATATTTTTATGTATATTGGCTTAGGAAGATGTAACACAAAAAGGTGCTACCATCTAAAAGATGTAGAGCAAGTTTGAAGTCATATTGGACAATAAGTAGATTTATAGAAGAGGAATGACATTTCAGGAGAACAATTTTTAGTGTTATAGTTGTATATGATTTTTTTCTCCTTTCCTTTCTTATAATAGATGAAATTTAGAAAGCCCTTTTTTCTGCTATGATTTTTTTTTTCTTTCTCTTTACTCATGGTTTGAATTGTATAAAAAAAAAAAAAAAATCCAAGATCACAGGTCAAAGATTCTCTAATATTGAGATTTTTTCTTCAAAATTACCTAAATTCTTTGACCAAAATAGAAAACAAAGGTCCTTCTCCACTGCCAACAACTCAGTGGGTGCTTCTATTGGCATCTGATATTGTGTGTTAATTTTTTTCACTTTTACTTTTCTAAAATGACATGTGACAGTATAACTCTTCTGTTTTAGCTTTATTGTGAATGGGGAACACTCTCTTCTCCGTTTCCTTATTCTTTTGTTTGTCTTTCATATAACCATCTGTATATTGGATAATAGGCGTGGTGTATAGGATTCATGTGCTATGCTGCCTCATCAAGGTTGAATATCGAATAGCACTGATGAAAGGTCTTCTCATGAACCCAAACAATGGGATCGTTTCTGGATTGACGTCAAGTTACCACTACCATCTCTACAAATGTTATGGGACTGTATTCTTTGGTATCTGCTGAAGAAGAAAGTAACGAGTGTGTGTTATTGAGACCTTGTTAAGAAGAGAGGGTCAGCTATATTAGATACGAGTGCATTTGTGCAGCAGCATTTACACAATCTGTAAGGAATCACTTGAGATATTTTCCATGACTTGAAAGATGCAGGAGAATTTGATTTGGGAAGTCCTTATCACTTAATTGTGTCATTACTCATCTTGATGTGTGAGTTTTTTTATTATAATTATTTTCTTAGCTGTTCCCATGAAATGGCCTCTGCTACAAGAAAGGGAGGAGGAGGAGGAAATGAACTAGTCAGCTCTGCCAATGGAGAAAGTGGTAGCTAGTCAGACAAAAGAGTGATATTTATTGTATGGTTCCTTTAAACCTGCAAAAGTTATTAGTACTGTAGATCCATTATTTTTTTCTCCTTTTGTGGTTTGGTTACTCTTTTTCTTGTTGGACAAAATTTAGAGGAGTTGTGGCTTACTCTGCAAAGTTATTTAATGCTAATATGGTCTTTTATCTTTTATGTGTATATGATTGATTCAGCATTATGTGATGGAGAGTTCTAGATTAGATTACATTTCTGGAAAAGGTTCTTCAAAATGGCTCTTGTTGTTTCGATTCTTTTCATTTTTTTTTTTTTTTTTTTTTTTTTCCTGTCTGAATTCTTGCAAGTGATACTGATTAATACTGCACTCTCTCATTAAAATGTTATATATATATATACACATAATAAAATATTGTGATTGAAAACAAATAAAATGGAGCTGTGTTTCAAAGGTTGATATGTATGTAATGCATCTGTTTGTGAAATAATGAAATTTTTTTTTCCTTAGAAGAGTATAAAATAATTGAAATTTTTGGAGGAGATTGTTGTGGTCATGAATGCAATTGTTGCAAGAATAATTTATCCCCCCTGATAGCAAGGGAAATAGCAGGTGTTTAAAGCTGGAGACAAGAATGGTAGAAAAGTTGGATGTTGTTCTACCTGCAGATTTGAAGGGAATATAAGGGTACGTTGTGGTTTTTCTTTAAATAAGAAGTCTTCACAGTGGTGTTGATTTTCTTTGGAGATACATCATGTCGTAAGGTGGCACCTAACCAGAAAGATTTTGATTTCTCGTGCATCTTTTGGTACTGAATTATCTTATCCTGTGAGCAGTGGTAAAAATGGGTTTCCTTAATGGTGCAGTTAAGATATATGAGGAATTCTCTAATTATTTAAACTGGGTTTTGACTGCCATTATTCTTACCTTTTTCAGCTTTGTATTCAGCATAATTGTGCCTTTGATAGTTTTTTGGATAGCGTAATATCGGACTCGGAAACCAGTCCTTTTGTCTTTTTCCCCGTTTCTCACTCATTTCGGATATAAGTGACGGCATTGTTTAAACACGTGTGAACTCCAGTTTCACAAATCTCTTTAACATCAGTATGATGGACTAGGCAGTGGCTTTGCCCTTTTCATTAGTCATAAAGCTTAGATTATTAGCCTGCATACTCTGTTCATGATACTTACATAATAGATAGATAAAGCTTTTGGAGTCACAGCACTGCTAAAGGCATTAATTTTTTTTTTTTTTTTTTTCATTTTTTAAAAATTATCATCATCAATTGTTGAAAAACTAGATGTGGACCACATTGTCCATTTATTGTGCACTTTTTCTTAAATATTACCAGTTTTTAACTAGTAAAGGGCCCTTTACGTGACTTGGAAGATGCCATCATTGTAAGGCTCATAGCAATTAGTTAATTGATTTCTTAGGCACATTTGATCATGATTTTTAAGTATTGAATCTTACCCCTTTAATAATGAATAAGTGTTAACCAAATTTGGTTACTTCAATCTGAAGTGATTGTCTAGAGCATTTGACAGGTAATTTATTGTAACTTCCTCCTAGTAAATGAAGTAAATGATAGATCTTTCTTCAACCAGACAATAGTTAAAACTGTTGGTAAGGTTTAGATTGTAATTTGTGATATTTGGTTTAAGTTCTTTGCCAGTATTGTACTTGTAGTGTAGGATAGCTGTTGTATGCAGGATGAGCTTAGTCTGTGGAACTGATTGGGCTTAGAAATTACTTCATTTATAAGAGAAAAAAAGAGAGGAAGAATAGACAAAAAGAAAAAAAAGAAAAAAAAAGGGATGAGTACCCTTACTTTTTTTCTTCATTGCATTTTTATTCAATACAGTTTTAGTTTCCTTGCATTTCCTCAGTTTCCAAAATTATTCATGATCGTTGACTGCACACAAGACAGTAGCTGAATATAGTGAAATTACATTGATCGTCAGCTCAATTATGGGAAAAAAAAACAAAAAGAAAAATTCATGAATACACTGAATAAAATGAGAAATGTGGTGCTGTGTTACAAGGCCTAAATGTCTAGATGAATGGAGTAACACATTAACCAGATTTATTTGATTTAGTATTATATATATATATATATATTTTTTTTTTTTCCATGATTTACTTTGAAAGAGGGAGGGTTTGCATAGAGATTAGTAGCTTGGATGGGAAAACAGAGAGACTATATTATGTAGACTGAATGCATTACTTATGTGTATATTTGTGAATGATTGAATGTAGTAATTTGTGTGTTCAATTTTGTGCTTTATGAAGTTGATGGTTATATATTTTTTTGTTCTTCGGGTCAGCCTCATATTAATGTAAAACTTTTGCATGGTCACAGGGTCGCATTTGTTGGATATTCAGTTTTCGAAGAGGGAAGTATGTCTCTGCGGCATTGTTGAATTTATTAATTCCATGATTGTATTGCAAAGGGGAAAAATGGCATGGTGTTTGCTCAGCAGTGACACTGAGGGGCTTGTATTTTGCTCCATGTATAGGTCACAATTCTTTTTTTCTGCAAGGGAAAGATCTGCATATTACAATGATTTACATAATGGCCATTATATGTTGGGTAATTTTATACTTCTCATTTGTTTTCTGTTACTGATCTTATTCAAGATTCCTTGTGCATCTTTATTTTTGTTATTTAGAAACCTGTAATTGCAGAATTGATCTTTTTATATGAATCTAGGGGTTACACTTATCTTGTATTTTTGTGATATATCATTTGATTTAGTCCTTAATTTGTGCTGTTATAATTAAAGTGTTGAAGATATTTGAAGATCTGGTAAATATATGTTAAAGTGAGATGAGTGTACATATGTATGACCAAATATGTATAATTTTCTATGAGGAAAATAAATGTTTAAGGAATTGATATGTGTTCTCATGTGTTCTCACCATGTCTGATTTTCATTGCATATTGTCAAAGATATGACATATATGTGTATATATACACACATTGGTACATGTTTGTATATATACAGGTAGTCGTCGACTTACAACCTAAGCGACTTAGAACTGATCGACTTTACAACTGTCTGGTCGGCGGGCATCACTCTCGATCTGTTCTGCAGTATGCGGTGTTTGATGACTTAAACCCTTAAAGGTATAACAATTCAAAGACAGATAAAAACAATGTCTAAAGAAGGAAAATTAAATAATGAACTGAAAATTTTTTATAAGATATGACTTTATGGTGATTACAATATCATTACACAGCAAAATATATTTACGATAATTTAACATAGGCCAACTTGCAACCAGTCAGTTGTAAGTAGATGACTTTCTGGATATATTATATATATATATATATATATATATATATATATATATATATAT
>BOPN01000266.1:337489-339989 GCA_017312705.2 Penaeus japonicus
ATATATATATACATATACACACACACACACAAACAAATGAGATCAGATACCTTGGTATTTTGGAAAGACAAATGACCCTGAATGTATAATTTTTTAAATTGCCTTTTTTAAAATAAAATGTAAAAATAATGCTATGATGCTCTGGGAACTTATATGAAAGGGGATTTTTTTTCCAAGGAAAGAAAATAAATTCATGTAGACTTTTATTTGAAACAGATATGTACAACGCTCAGATTAGCAAACGCAAAAGAGCTAAACATGAAAGCGACATAAAAGCTTGGTTGTGCTGATAACAGGATACATATGATATCATTGCCCTCTGTCAAGCACTTGCTCAATCAAGGAGATGGTCTCTGATTATTCTTTTAAAAAGGAAATGAAGTTTTTATGGATGAACACAATTGAGAATAATTCAACTTTTATGGAACTACACAAAATAAGGCAGATGGAACTCAACTGTCATCAGATCATGATTTTGAACTGAAATGCCAAACAGATGATCACAGAGAAAAGGCAAAATATTCTGTATCCAAAACCAACTCTTTATAACACTGAAAACAATACAAACACTGCATTTCTTGCAGTTCAAATTTTCTTCTCTGAGTGGTTTAAAAAAAATGAATAAAAAACAAATAAACAATATAAAAAGAAAAAATACATAAATATAATAACAATGCTACTATAGACTGCTAATAACATTGATGATAATAATCACAAAAAATAAAGAGTAATATTTGGTAAGAGAAATAATTCTTTGGCTTGTCTTTTTTGTGAATGTTTTTATTGGTTTAGTTTTGCTTGTGTGTGCTAAGTTGTGTTGTGAATTTGGCAAATCAAATTTTACAAAAATGAGAATTACAGTACATATAACTTGGATATAATAAAGCTAATTTTGTCATTCATAAAGCCCTTACAATAGACATTATTCTTTAAAGAAGCTACATGTCTAGGAGAGGTATGATTATGTGCACCTTTATAGTATCGCATTTAACGTTTGTTTATTACTTAAATAACATCAACAAAGTAGCACTGTAGTATCTTGTTTAAAGAGTCCCTATTGTTACATCAAGAACTTGTGCTGTGTGGGTTATTCCAGACTTAACCTTCCAAGGGTCGTGAAAGAGGCTGCCAAAACAAGAGCCGGAGACAATGGGGGGAAAACATGAAACTTCGAAGTGATGCCTACTTGTACTCTCAGTGGAAGACCAGGCTACTGATGCACACTCGTTTTTGCGTTTTCCGTTTCCTTTTTTTTTTTTTTTTGATTCTCTGAACGAATATTACACATGCAGTCACCGAATGCTTTATTAGGTGTAGGTGGCAAGACTTTGTTCGGAAATGACAGTGTTCTGCACTATGGGAACGACTTAAATGCTAATTTTTTATTTCCAACTTGGATCTTTTTCCCAGATTCTCCAGAAGAAAAATTATTCATGTGCACATCTTCAAAGACAATCAACAATGCATCTTCATGTAAACTTGTAGCTTAATTCCACTCAAAAGAGGATAAATTCACATTTACGAGCATATTCATTCAAGTGTTGAAGGCACAGGAACTCTGTGCAGAAATCAAATTTGTAAAAAATGTACTGAATATCTTTAGCTGAAGCATTAAATAAATATCAGAAACAGAAAACAGTAGAACAACAATTTCATTTGGCTTCTAAGCATTTTATAAATAATATCCTTGGAAGGATTACAGGCCACACAACAGTATCCTACTGATCTCAATCAGGGACTAACTATACCTTCTTGCACACTATATATAGAATCATATATTTTAGATCCATGCACCTATGAAGAGAAGAGGTGGACTTTCTTAGTTAAAAGAATAGCCTGTCTAGTAATGACTGTCGAGGTATGGATGACATAAATCTGTCATGCCTTGCCTTGTCAGCACATATATCAGAGAGCTTACCTGGGTTTGCTTATGTCATCGTCAGTTGCATAAGCCCCCCTTATCCCCCCCCACAAAAAAAAAAAAAAAAAAACCAGGAATAAAAACCAACCAAAAATAAATTCCTGCAGAAAAAATTCTAACCCAAAGACAAAATAAATATATTTATAGATCTGCTTGTAAATATACACATTCATACTATCCATAGATCAAATATCTGAACTATAATCTAAAGTCACCTGCAACTCCTGCTTCTAAGATATTGTGGTTCCTTAAAGTACATGTAATGGACTGATGCAGGCAATGAGAAACCGTAAGGTGGCCGATACTTTGCGATTTTAGTTTCTGATGAGCAGTCTCTTTTCGTTACGTTTGCCGATGAGGTTCGGAGGTGAAGGAATTTGATGGTCTCATTGTTGCAGTTATTTTATAATAAATTAATGTCAGTAGAAGCTCATGATATTTAAATGTGATCAAATAGGTCCTTAGTTCAAAGGAGATTTCTACTTGCTTTTAGATTCTTATATCTAAAACCAGTTCTCAAGTATACTGTGTGGAAAAGAAACACTGAATGATCACACGACATTGGAATGCATGCTGAGA